>CAUJRU010000838.1:271896-291896 GCA_963277665.1 Viscum album | reverse complement strand
ATATTCCAACTATTTTATATCTGAATAGATTTCTAGGTTTATTACAATACCACATCAATGATTAAATATTGAATTAATAGTAAAAACCTATAGGTATATAATGATCACATCTCATGTATTTTATTCTTCTATGGCTGAATTTTGTGGCAATTTGATTCCTAAAAATATTATTTTTCTCACTCTAATTGAATTTTATTTTATATTTCTCATTGATTGGATTTTCTTAATAAACCGCACATAAATTCTTGAGTAAGGGAAGTAAAATTGGATATTCCATAAAAGGGATGATCATCTATCAATATGATGAAAAATATAAACATAAAATGTAAATAAAATCCGTTATATAGTTCTTGATACCAATTAAATTCTTTTATTTATCTTAGATGCTTTGAGGGAAACTGAATACCAAATATATGTATATTTTATGGGATTTTTTTGATGTATTTTTTGATGAATTTACTATTCTTCCTCTAAATCATGAATTTTATTTTTCAATAGAAACCATAACATGTGCTAAAACTATCCAAAATAATCTATATAAAATGTAACTAATTTAGTTGTGGGAATTAAAGACGAAATTATAGGATAATCTTGTTAAGCTGTTCATTTATCCATGTATATCGCCTTGGGGTGCACATGTTGTTTTTTTTTGAATAAATACTGATTAATTTAACTCTATATTGATTATCAGGAACTGAGCATGTTCAAATTCAAGAATAGGTATCCTCTGTCCCATATTGAATATTTATTTGATCAATTAAGATGAGATAAATATTTTCCAAATATCAATATTTGATATAAATACTATAGGTTGGGGTTAAAAGTAAAGGCATACCAATGATGGACTTCTATATGAGGTATGGACATTATGAATTTATAGTGATGATTTTATTCTCACAAATTCCCCCAAAAATTTCCTGAATTTGATTAATTGAGTATTTAGTTATTACCAAGATCAATTTTTAGAAGTCTTTTTAGATGATATTGTCAAATATTCATTGAGAAAGGAAGAGAATAAAGACCAGTTGTGCAATTTACTAAAGACCCAAAGGAAGGATAGTCTATAAATGTTGGGATTTTGGATTAAAAATTGTAATTTTTTGGTTTTATAATATCATGATAAGTTATATCCATATATCCATACATGGTTGATTTTATTTAATGCTGACCCAAACCCACCAGTATAACTGAGATCATTAGTTTTAAATTTTCAGATAGATATTATCGATTCTCTATGTATATTAAATCATTCATGATTAGTCTACTAACCATGTAAAATTTTATAGGATACAATATCTTATGAACATATGAATGTGGTGAAAATTTCAAAAAATGAATGGGAGGATAGTCAATGCCCCTGTGCTAACATTGATCAGCTGTGAAGAAGGGTTTGTGATCCATATCCATGAATCATGGATGGGTATGGGGTATTTACTGATTTATAATGATATTTTTATAATATATTCCTTATATAAATTAATGGTTCGTGGTAAAAATTACCCAAATCAAAATTTTGGAGTTATTTAAGGTTTTTTATTAAATATAAGGAGGCATTATATTTGTTGACAATGATGTGTCATATATACTAATGATCAAATTTTAAAGTATATATTCACTCATAATGAGTTTAATATTCACTAGAAATAATTTTGGGATTTAATTTAATATTTTGAATTCTTAATACATTACCACCGCTTGAAAGAAGACATGGGGATTGATAGTCTGAGTTAAAATGATCATGTTAACTAATCTATCACATGGATTAAAAAAGATCCAAAAAATTTTTGTTTTCAAAGGATGAAATTGGAAATCAAAAAATAATTTAGAAAAAAGTTTCTGGATCAAATGAGTTTTCAATAATCCATCCATATAGATATTAAACAATTAAAAAAGGATGGTGTGAAGGTGTAAAAGAATGTGAATAATTTTCCTCAGTTTATCCTTGAATATGATGGAATGAAAATGTTCAAGAACCGTTTATGTGTTCCATCCATACCATATTTGAAGAAATAAATATTGGATCAATGTCATGTCTCATTATTATCAATTAATCATAGAATAATGCTGATTTATAAATATATGAAATAGTATTCATGTTCGGAAAACATGAAGATAACTATTGTAGAGTGTGTATCGCAATGGTTGTTATGCCAACAATTTAATGTTGAGTCATATAAGTATAAGGGGATGTTTTAACCACTACCTATACAATAGTTTAAATGATAAACAATCACCATATATTTTATCACCAGAGTACCTAAAACATATAAATTAATTTCTAGGTGGATATAATTCTACACCTTGATATTTAATTATAGATTTCTCCTCAAATAAATTTAATTTCTTCGATAGCATGTAATTCATACATAACTAAGTCTCAAAGAACCTTAATATAATATAACATTATAACATAACACATAAATCCGTGGATTTAAAATAAATTATTTTTTCAATATTATGTATAATGGTTTTAGATAAAAAACAATTATCGATAAATATGATCTCAAATTTTAGTATTCTTTATTTTCTTCAAAAATACATTTTACCTCAAAATTGTTTTTATTAATTGTTGTGAAAAATAAAATAATTCATTATTGAAACTTTTAGAAAATTTGTTCAAAATAGTGAAATTAATTTTTTAAAAAATAATGTAAAAATATCTTATAGTTAAATTTTGATAATTTTCATAAAAGATTGATTTTCAATGAATAGTGAAAATTACAGATATTTATTAATATTTGTTTTCTTTGAAGATTTTAAAATGTTTAATTTTACTAAAAATGAATTAAAATTAAAATTAGTATATTGATATTATATATAATATAATTCAGGTCATTGAAAATAATTTTGGTTTTATTTTATATAAAAATTTTTATACTTATAATTTTTTTTCGAGAGAACTACTTTTCATTGCGTGTTTTATATGTAAATTTAAATTAAATTCCACCAATTATATGAGTTTAATTTGAAAATTTTGTTTTAAAATTTTTAATCATAATATAATTTCTTAATTTTTCCCCTTTAGTTTTTATTCATTATGAATAGTAAAAATAGTAAAAAAGATCAAAGTGGTTAAGGTTAAAATTGGATTATAAAGGGGTGGGGGTTATACCAAGAGATTAGGGAAATTTTTCAAATTAAACATACATAAATATTATTTTTCATCCGTAATTAGACCGCATCCCATTACACCTTCAAACCCCGATCCATTTGGATACATTTTTTTGGAGATTGAATTTTTTATATTTTATTCTTTTATGAAATTACAATTGTTTCATCTCCCCCACTTATAAAGAGAGACCCATCATTTGTATTATTTAAAAAAATTAAACATAATATCTTAAAAAATATTCCAAATTATATTATAAAATTCCATATCATATAATTATATGATTTTTTTCTTAATAGTCCATTCCCTAGGTTTTTTAGAACAGATCTAAGGGAGGCTTATCGAAAAAGTTTTAATCATCATACCTGGCAGATTTTAGTTTACAAATTCATTTAATGACATTAATTATTATTTATTCATCATAAAGTAATATATTAAATATCCTAAATATCCTCATATTTTATTATAACCTTGACACCACAATTATTCACCTTCTTTTACATTAAATGAGAAGTGATAGTATCACTAATTCATACATGGGGACTAGCACCTTCACATAGCGATATAATTCATTTTAAATCACCATATCTCATAGATGGTTATTATGATTGGATAAATATTTATAGATGATATTTTTTATATAAATATGTCTCTATAATTAAAATATTATATCTTCATTATTATCTTCCCATCTGTTGGAAACTGAAAACTTCGTTTGGGTGTATTTTTGGATTACCACCTCAACGAAGTGATACGATTCATTTTTCATTTCTATATATAGTATCTTCAAATAAAGATATATTTAACCAATATGTATGATATTTGATATATAATTATTATTATTTGAATCTGATTTTTTATTTATCTTCCTTTCATAACATCAATTGAAATGTGAAAACAGGCTTCATGTGTACATATGAACTTTAATCTCAATGAACGGTGTATTTCATTTATCGACATCTTCATTTTATGGATGAATATAAATAAATATAATAAATATAATTAATATAAATGATATTTTATAACCGATTTAAATTATTTATATGATAAAATATAAATCTTATTACAAGGATTGGAACTATCAAACGAAAACGTTTAGGAAAAAAGAAAAGTTTACACCCAGAAAAGAAGATTTTAATAAGGAATTATTAATAAATACGCATTGAAATATAATAAGTGTATGTATATGATAATATTATTATATGAATAATTAAATAATATAATTATAATAAAATTAAATTTATTATACGTGATGTTAGAGAACATTCGAAGAAAGTCAAACTTAACGTATGGGTATTTCTATTTCCAATATTCCTTGTATGAAACATATGACATATTCACTAATTATTTCCATTATTGTGATTATATAATTCACATGAATTTTTTATTTTATTATTTTCAGGATAATTATGGTATTTTAAAAATATATATATGGTTCTCACTTATATGATTTTTTATTTAGATATTATGATGGTAAGGGTTCTTCATCCCTATATTGTTTTATAGAGATATATTTGATGTTCTACACCAATTTAATGTTTTTATTTGTATATAATACCAACATGAATTGTTATATAATGATTATGATTATCATCATGATATTTTTTTGTATGATATTCTGATATTCTACCATTGGTATTACGATTCAAAAAGTAGAAAAGTGGTTAGATATTTATGTTATAATATCATTATTTTTAGGGATTGTTTATAAATAATTTTTGGATGATGAAATTTTATGAACTATCACTCAAGAATCCCATGTATTTTCCAATAATATAATTATGTATAAATATTACATTGTATCATTTATATTTCGATTATTTTAGATGTTAGGTGACTAAAATAATTTTTGAATGGAATCCTACTTTATTTCACTCTTCAATAAAAAAAACTTTTTCTTTTATATAATTGTTTTATAAAAATAATTTCATGAATTTTTATAAAGTTATAATATAATTTAAAAATATATATATACCCATGATTTATGTTTTACAAAATGGTTTAAAATTAATCTTATTTTCCTATTTCTAATATGGTACTAGTGAATTTTTATGAAAAAATTTAAATGAAATTTTGTTTTTGTGTGAAAAAATGTAAGGAATTTCTTGCAGTCATGACCAAAAATTTCATTTAAGATTCCTTTACATATTTCCAAGTTACATTTTAAATAACTTTTTACACTATATGTTGTATTTTTTGTTGTTTTTAAAGATCTTATTTCAAAATAAAAAAGATATTTTCACATTAAATGGTCCATGTGATCCTTTTATGGGATTTTCAGCGAATATAACATCCTTTGATTTCACATATGAATTATCAAGGATATGATCCAATTTTAAAATAATTATCATTTATTTTTACGGTTTTTAATTTTTTTTAAAATATGTTTATGTAACCCATTTATTTACTATGGTTTATGCTATTATGAAATGAAGAAATGTTTAAGAAACTCATTTCTTTTCTATGGGTTTTGATATATTGATATGGTTTATGATTTTGTGTCACAAAAATGAATTCATTATTATTATGTGATGTGTATGAAAAATATTATATAACCATTAATTATATGGTTAAATATGAATATCTCATGAGATAATAAAGTTTTGAAAGGTGTAGGGAACCCAGTTCAGTAAGAGACTCTATCTAGCCAAATTGTTTTGCGAGTGATTATTTTATAAGGATATGATTTATTGGGGATTGAAATCATAAAAATGTGAATTGTTTTGAATTAGTCATGGAATAAAAAAGAAGTTATTTTATATGAATTTCTGTATCATGAATACATATGTTTTATGCCTTTTTTATGCTCTTATGGAACATGTTCTTTTATTCCTTCATAATTAATGTTTTTTGAACCGCCATGATTTATGTCATGGATCATGATAATAATATAAGATATACATTTTATTGGTATCAATTGTTAATATCATGTTCCCATACACTTATGACCATGTTATAATTAAGTGATCATTGATATCTTCATTTTTTACCCTTATAGAGAAAATAATATCACACATTATAGTGATTCATTTACCAAGGTTAAGATGAAAGGTTTAACTAGGGTATGTATTATAGTATTAATACATATGAATATATTAACGGACTAATTTTAGTATGTTTTACTAAATAAGAATATTGTTAATCTAGTCTCCATATACACTATTCTTTTTTGGTCATCTGGCATGTATTTTTAATTTGTGTTGAATATTCATCTATTAAGATGTAATATCTATCTGTGAAATGTTTAGATCACTATACATAGAATAAGAGGTTAGTTTAAGTAAATAATTTAATATTAGAACTGTTGAAATTTATTTAAATCCTTTGGGATAAATATAAGTATAGGATAATATACAAAAGTTTTGGTAATTAATTGATTATGTGGTTTTCCTAGGAATATATCCAGGCCATTACACTATAAGTGGATTTGGTTCCAGAATATATCCATCTCGATGTAATAACCCTAAAAATAGTTGTTCAAATATATCTTCATCGTCATTTTAATTCATGATGAGTTTTTCCTTACCAAAGAATTGGTTTGAAACTCATGGGGGGGCATGATTGGGTTTACTCACATTTTCATTATGAACCATTTTAAAGGATTTGAATAGATGAAGACAATAAATAGACTATACAAATCCTAATTTAACATGTGTTATTATTTTGATATACTATAATGTTTTTTCTTGATTATGTGGGATCCAACTGTGATTATTGATAATACTATTTTTGGCTTCAATCAATGTATATAAATAAAGGAACCATGTTAATGTCTATTGCGATGGAAAATGAAATCAATATACTCTTGAGTACCAAAAATTTATTGTACCTTGAATAATTTTTGTATACGAATAACTAAAATTAACAAGATAAGAATCATTATATTCTTCAAAATTAAAAAAAATGTGGACTAATGTTCTATTTATTTTTTCCTGAGTCAACATCCACCTTCATTTAGTGGGTTAGATAATTCTACAAGTTATTGGGAAATGTAATAGTATAATTGAAAAAATATTTTTTATTATCCAGAGTTTGAAACAAGAGAAATTTAATTTATATGATAATTGTTTGGAGGGGAATATAGATAAAATCATTATTCATATCAAGAACACAATGTAATATAATGAAATTAACTTGATTTAGTGGGATGAGTTTGAGTTATTATTTTTCAAAAATTACCTTCTTCATATTCATTATATAAAAATAGAGAAATAATTCCTTGAGTGAAAATAATAATTATGAATACTTCATTAATACATGTGAAGAAAAGTTTAAAATGCATACGAGGTGTCCTTTTGGTATTATTATCCAACCCAAAATTATGATCGATCAATTCTAATAGGGTTTAAAACCAAGACTATAAATATTGTTCGCCATAAGAGACTTTAGTGTCTTTGAATTTCTTCTTTGATGTGTTATCAAGGTGGAGATTGATATTTGAGTTAACCAACAATCTCATGGTTTTTATAATACAAGATCGATGGAATTGAAAGGAAATTATAATCATTAAAACAAGGGATATAAGAAATTGATATTTTTGTATTCCAAAATTATGAATGTAAACATAGATGAAATTATCTTAAGGGGGTTTGTAAATATTTTAGGTGTGAAAAGTAAGTCCATTGACTAATATAATGCTAAATTGATAGGAATAAAAAGTTGTATAATAATGGATAGAAACTATTAAAAAATGAAACATCCTAACAACTATATTTCAAATATTAGGGTAATCAAAATTATTATAAGAAGTGTTCAAATATGAAGGTTAATTATGATGATCTATGGAATAATACCATTAAGACTATATATAAATATAAATCTATAGGAGTTAATATTACAGATATGGTTTCCGATATCAAAATGGATAATGGTACACTTACGATACACTATATACCTGCTAATGTATTATTTGATTAAGGATCTACCCACTCTTTTATATCATAGTAGTTTTCTAAGGTTATAATAATACCATATAAAGAATTAAATGTTGAATTATGAGAGATAAATACCAATGCTACAATGATCACATAGTAAGAATTATATTCTTATCCAATTTATGTTTTTGTGGATTTTCATCTTGAAAATAACTTTATTAACACTCATGTTAAATTTGAGGTGATTTTAGCCACAAATCAGATTTATCTTTATAAATTTTCATCAGTTTCTAAGAAAGGGAAGTCATGTCTAATGTTCATTACCAAACTAATATTGACTATCACAATGATGATAAATATGAACATATAATTTAAATTAAACCAATTATATTGGTCTTGGTACCTATTAAAATAAGGTGTTTATATCAAGTGGTTGGTGAGAAACTCATCATCCATAGTATCCCAATTGTATGAGATTTTGATTATTTATTTCCAGAGGAATTTTCCAGTCTGCCTATGAATCATGAAGTGGAGTTTTCAATATAACTCATACTAAGTGATACATATATTTCAAGGAGTCTAAATAGAATTGAACCAATTGAATTGTTGGGATTCAATAAGAAACTCACAAAGAATATTGGTAAGAGATTAATTTACCCAAGTTTATTAGCAAAGTAATCACTTGTTATTTTTCATGAATATTGCTGGATCAATGAGACTCTACATTTTTTGGTGGGAACTAAATAGGATTTCAATCATTAGAGAATATCATTTACCTTTTATTGATGATTTTTTGATCAATTAATAGGAGATTTGTATTTTTATAAGATTGATATTAGATTTGAACACTATTAGTTGAGGGTAAAATGTGAAGACATTCCCAAGGTAGGATTCTATATTAGGTATATACAAAAAGAAATTACTATGATTCCATACAGTCTTAATAATTCCATGTTATCTTCATGGATTTAATGAATATATTTTTTAGATATTTCTTTGATCAAATTTTCATTGTTTTTATAGATGATATTATTTTATATTCAATATATAGGTAGGATAATCATGTCCAATTATGGATTATACTAAAGACCCTATGGAAGGAGAAGATATATGAAATGATTTTGAATTGTATATTTTAGATATAAAAAGGTTCTTTTTGGATCATATAATATCTTGTGAGGGTATATTTTTTGATCCTTAAAATATAAAAGTTCTTAAATGTTGGATAATATCAACCACTAATAATAGGATCCATAGTTTTATTGGATAGGATGAATACTATTGATTCTTTGGATAGAATATTTCATTGTATTCAAATTGATTCACTATGCTTACATAGAAGGGATCCATATTCCATTGGGTAGATGAATATGAGGAAATTTTCATTGAACTGAAGAGAGGTTCAATCTCCACACTTGTTCTCACACAATCTACAGTAGAAAAGGGGGTTTGATCAATAGTGATGGATCAAATAAGAAACTATGATTAATCCTCATGTATAATTATATGGTTATAGATTACGCCTCAAAAAAATTAATGGTTCATCAGAGGAATTCCACAAATCATGTTTTTGAGTTAGAGTGGTGATTTTTTCAATAAATATATTGATTTTATATGTATATCTATAAATGTGAGACTTATATATTGATAATTAAAGAATAATATATATATTTTTTCAGATTCAGTTGAATATGCGCAATAGAAGATGGTTGTATTTGATTAAATGTTTTTGATACTAAATAAATTACCACCTTAAGAATGAGAAAAAGGTGGAAGAGGCCTAGAATGAAAAGGATCATGGAAGATTATCTTTTCTTTGTAGAAAATATCCAATATTTTTGTACATGCAAAGGATGGTTCTGGAATTATTAAAGGAATTGAATAATATTAACTTTCCTAAATAAGAATTAATCCATATATCCATGTAAATATAAATGTGGCTCAAAAGACACATTTTATGCTATAAAAGATGCTGGGAAATGTTCGCAAGTTCAACCATGATTGTGAAACAATGATAAGGGTTAAAAATGATTTATGTATTATATCCAATCCAATTTTAATTAAGGAGATATTGTATGATGTTTATACCTCTTCATTCTCTATTAATACTGAATGTATGAAAATGTTTAGTCATATTAAAGAGTAATTATGGTGGTAAAACATGAAAAGAGATTTTGAAGATTATATAACTCAATGCTCGGTAAGTCGGCATATAATATTTGAGAGATAAAACTAAGTATAGGTTAAAATCACTACCCATACTATATTGGAAATGGGAAACAACACCAGGAATTTTTTTCTAGGTCTCTCTAAGATATCTGATGTCCACAATTATATTTGGGTTATATTCAATTTCCTTAAAAAGGAAACACGGATTATTTCAATTAGAGAATATTTAACTCCTGGTAATATTTATGGAATACAAATTAAGGTAGGTGTAAGGTTTTGTGGGGGTATCAAATTCAATTATATCAGATCCATATCTAAGTTTTACCTTGAAGTTATAGAAAATAATTCAGTATTGTATAAATTTACATTTTTTTAGTTATTCTTATTTCAATAGATTGATTTTTAGTTAGAGAGACCTATTCAAAACCTGTATGATATTCTAGTGTCTTTTTCTTTATATTTCAAAGGTGTTTGAGATAAAAACCTTTATTTAGTCATGTTTTCTTAAAAAAATAGTTTTCAATCCCAAATTCGGATGGATCCTTATGAATCCCTCTCTGGAAAAAGGTGTGGAACCCTAATTTTATATGATAATGTTTTACAAATAAAACTATTAAGACCTAATCAAGTGGTAGAAATTATAGATAAATTTAGACCAATTCAAAAACACATAAAACAAGATAAGAGTCAATAAAAAGTTATGTTGACAACCATTGGTGAAATCCATAATTTAAAGATGGTGAGAATATACTCCTTTTAATTAATCCTTGGATAAAGATTACGAGGTTTGGAAAAATTTGAAATTTGATCCCTCGGTATATTGTCCCCTTCGATATTATTGATTGAGAAGGAATGATAGCTTATAATTTCGTGATTACACTAAATCTTTTTAAATTTCATGTTTTGTTCTATTAATCTGACTAGAGGAATTAAATTATTTTTCTTTTAAACATACCTAATATAGAGGTATCACCACTGGAGCATTATACTTTTTATAAAGAACAACCATTATGGAATAATGGATCATTGATATAAAGTGATATGAATCAAGACTAATAACTTAGTTAAACTTCTAAAATGAAATTATAAATTTGATGAAATAAATTAGAACATAATGATGTAATTAAACAAATATATAATCATTTTTTAATATTGAAGTGATATAATGTTGAGGGTGAAATTCATTATAATGGTGTAGAATGTAACAACCTGAGATTTTATAATAAATTTCTCTTCAAACAAAATTATTTTCCTTGATAACATGTGATAGATGAAAAAAGTCCAAATGATTCATAATATGGTATAATACTATAACCACACCATTAAATTAGTGAGCGAATATTTTTTAAAAAATAATTTATAATATTTTTAGATAAGGAATATAAATAAAAAAATATGTAGTGAATAATTAGTAAAGTCTTCATGTGATTCATAAATACATTTTTTCTTATGAATGGTTTTAATTTATTTTTGTGAGAAAAAGATATATATAATTTTTCATTCAACTTTTTGAAAATAAATTTAAAAAAATGAACTTAATTTTTAAATCTAGCTTACTTAAAATTTCTTATATTGAATTTATAAGAATATTCTAAAAAGGTTGTTTTTTCAATGAAAAGTAAAAAATACTTATTTTTATTGGAAACTATATTTTCATTCCAATAATTTAAACCTTTTTGTTTTGTTTTTAAAAAATTTAAAACCTAAATTAGTTTATTTATATTATCATTAACCCAATTAAGGTAATTTTAAATAATTTTATATTATATTTTTGTTTAAAACTTTTTATAATTTGGAAAATATTATTTCTTGAAAACAAAATTTTGATGCTTATTGTGGGTATCATTTCAAATTATATTATATAACTTTTTTTAATTAAATTATATAAAATGGAATGAATATTTGGAAGCATAATTTTAATTATTTTTTAATGATTCTCCTTTAATTTTTTTCATAATGAATATTAAAAAGAGTATGAAATTTCCCACATGGTTACAGTTAAAACAGGTATACTGTGGGGGGGGGTAGGGGTGGGTTAAAACAAGATAGAAGGTTATGTTTTCCCATTAAAAATTAAGAAATATTATTTTTCAGATAAATTTTTAAATTATCATATCCCACATTTTTACCATTTACTAATTTTAATAATTTATCTTGATAATGGCTTTGTTATATTTTATTTTTTAAAGAGATTCTAAGTACATCCTCTGCCCTAATAATATTTGGGAACCCATATTTTCTCATATTTATTCCAATTTTCTACATCTCAATTAACCAAAACCTGTAAAATTATATTCTAAAATTCCTTATACATGAATTAATTATTCTTGTCATATTAAAATACAATAACAGGGTCCTTAGGAAAGGATTTAAAGTAGGGATACTAAACAAGAGGCAATCGACATTCCCAAATGCTTTGAATTTATTTTTCTTTAATGTCTTATAATTATATATTATTCATAATAAAAAAATAAAATATGTATCCTATATATATAAATGGTATTTTGATTATCAAACCAAAATTATTCCCCCTCCATTCTATCAAATTGTCAATGAATGTATCGCCCATTTGTACGGGTGGACTACCTCCTAAAAGTAGAGTCACAGTTTATTTTAAAAAACCATAATTCATGGATGGTTATTTTGATTAATTTAATGTTTATATATTATATATATTATATAAATATTATTCTGGAATTATAATACTATATCATCCTTCTTACCTTCGCATCCCTTGCAAAACGACAATGTCGCTCATGTGTACGATCAGAGTACCTCATCCATCAAGTGACTTGGTTTGTTTTTAATTTAAAATTAAGATATATGGTAACAAGGATATATTTGATTAAAATATATGTTATTATAATTATTTTCAGTTTTTAATTGTTATTTTATTTTATTTTATCCATTGAAAAGTGAAAATATTATTCCTGCATACGTACAGAATACCAACTCCATAATTGGTTTAACTCATTTTTATATATATAAATTTTATGGATGATTTTAAAAATATATAATGAATATATATAATAAATATCATGATTTTTTTTTGATATTATATAACCATGATCAATGTAAAAGGACTAGAATGATCGAACCAAAAGTCTCCCAAAAAATAGAGTTAACACAAAAAAACAATTATAACAAATAATTGTTAATAAATGGGGGTTGTAATGCTATAAGTAGAAATATATGATATTATAAGTTTTTAAAATATAAATTTATAGAAATATAATCAATTGAATGTTATTATAAAATAATTTAGAAAACTTTTGATGAATGTAAATCTTGAGGTAAGTGGATTACTACTCTCATTTTTATTTTGGTGAGACTTATTCCAGATTAACTACTTTTTTCCTTTGTGTAGAATATATAATTCCCATGAATGTATTTTCTTATGATTTTAATAAAGATTATTTGTATTTTATAACCCATAGAAGGTTGTCCCATTTATGAGGTTTTTATTTAAAAATTACTAAACGGGTAAGGGTTATAACTCTTAATATTGTTTTGTAGAGACATGTTTGATGTTATGAACATATTTGTTTTTATGAGGTGTATATACTACCATGTTGACATGGTATAACTTGATTCTACATATTTTAATATTAAATAAATTTCAATTTTATGTTATTATTTCCTGAGGCAAATGATTTAAAAATTACCAATGTTTAAACAGATTTATGTTACAATCTTATTATTTATCGGGATTGTTTGGGATTATGTTTCAAATGATGATATTTTATGACCAATATATCAATAATACCAAGAATATTATTGTTATATTGTTTTTTAAGAGATCATATGATTTCCTTTAATTTTAATCTATTTTATAAGTTAATAGGAAACACTAATTCTTTCAAAGGAAACTTACTTTATTCCTTCATTTATTAATCTTTTTTTCATATCCTTATTTTTGGAAAATAGTTTCATGAATTGTTTCTAAATTATTTCATATTTTTTAAAATTAATTTTTAACCATGGTTTTATTTTTATAAACTGGGGTTAAAATAATCTTCATTTCATTTTATAAATGACTAACTTTATTTATTTTTAACTAAATTGTGAAAGGAATATTTGTTTAAATGTTCACCACAAGAACAAAATTTTGTTCCATCATGACCAATCAATGATTTGAATATTAATTATTAATTTTCCATGTTAATTTTAATACAAATTTTTTCCATAATATTTTGTTTATTTTATGTTTTCAAAAAGTGAATTAAATTTCCAAATGGTATTCTTATATTGAATAGTTCCAAGTGATCTTTTAAATGAAATTTTCATCTAAGATATCATCCTTTGATGTTACATAAGATTTTTTTGAATATTGGATCCAATGGAACCATCCTAATTATTTTTATGACTTGTTTTTTATTTTTATTATAAGATATTTATAAAACCCCTTTATTTTCAATGGGTCATGCTCTGATGAAATGTTTAAATGTTTATGAATTATGTTTCTTTCCCATGGGTTATATTAAATTGATATAAATTATGATTGTTTGGAACATATATGAATTTATTCTGGTTTTTGTGATGTGTGGGAAGAGAATTATATATCCCTACAATGCCACAGGTAATGATGGATATCCAATGAGATAACAAAGTATGGAATGGGGAGTCATCCCTGTTAAATAAGAAAATATGTCTACTATGATAGTCTTGGCAGTACATCTTGAATTATGATACAATGGATTATGGATTTAACCCAATCCAATGCGATAATCTGGCAACTAAACCATGACTACTAAAGAAATTATTTTCTAGGATTATGTGTGTGAAAACCCATTTCTCTTATGGAAATGTTATTCTATATTGGATCATGTTCTTTGACTTCATTATTATAATAGTCTTATAAACAACTAATATTTACACCATGAATCAATATAATGATATTTGACATATATTGTTTGGTTTTCAATTACTAATATCATGTTGTATTAATATTATCTATATATTATATGAATGAGATCAATGATATCTCTTTTCTTTACCCTAACTGTGCATATGAGATCACTCTTTTTTATGATTCCTTTCCCCCCAGTTATGAATAACAGTTTATGTTGGGTATATATATGAAGTATACTATATGGAAGGATTTTTATGTGATATATTGAAGATATTTTATGAAATAATAATACTTTTTACCTAGTCGTAATGACACTAAAAAATTATGGACCCCGAGTGTGTATTTGTAATTTATATCAAATATTAATATGTTCATATGTCATATCTATGTATAAAAAGAGTACAACACTTTGGGAATGTTATTAAAAAAATATTGAAGTAATTTATCCATAATGTTTATTTTATAATTATCTCCCAAACTAGGGTAATTGAGTCATGAGGATGTGAGTATGAAATGAATGAATAGATTTTTATTCAACCTAAATCATAACTCTTATAACTAATCCATAAATTCTATTATATTTTTTACTTGAGTTACAACATGGATTCTATCTTCCATCTTATATGTATAGTGTATATTTTAAAATTCAGTAGCTTTTTTTACTTCCCTTTCCCCTTGTAATATTCATAGAACTGATACAATATAATATAACCATCTATTTCATTGTGTTTTTTCACAATTCAATAGGAATTGATGATAAAATTATGATGTAAACTCTAAATGAATCATCTATGAATCTCTTATAAGACTTATTTTCACCGTCACTAACATTTTTAGATGTATCATTTGGTTTTAGGTATTGAAACACACAAAATTCCCTTTAATGTCGTTGTATAATTCACAATCACTAGTACCACCCATGTAATTTTTTTCCAATGATGAATTATTCATGGTTTAATATTTATTGTAGTGAATTTTTGGTATTAATTTCTTTTTCTGAAATTAAACATGACATATTAGTAATTGTATCTAAAAAAATATTTTTTAGAAAATATCAATTTATTAATCACAAATTTCTCATTCTATTTTATTCAAATCATAATTACATAGAACATTTAAATTAAAAATATTCAATTTCCTAAATATGTTCATTGAAATTGATCATCAAACCCTATCCTTATAGTCTAAGATATCATTATGACAGTCATTAAAGATTCATATTTTGTAATTTTTTTCCTGTGGTTTTAACTCACAGGTAATTGATTTTATTGGTTCATACTTTGTTGGAGTTTGTGCCCTATAATCCCACTTCATTTTATGTTATAACTAACCTGTATTCAGTGGAGGAATATTAAAAAACTACATAATACATCATGATTTTCCTTCTATGTGACATAGTATGTGATAATGTCCATAAAATAGATATCACATTAAAAGGCCTTAGTAGTTCCCTGCTATGATGATAACCTATAAGTTCTCAGACAGTATTCATGAATATATGTTCTATTGCTAGATTATATAATTTGAATGGACACAAATGGTACATGCTATCATGGGTGGGGACTCATGAAACATTGAGGCAGCTTCTTATGGTGTTCAACCTAGGTATTATCTAGGAGGATATTATGGGAACAAGTCTCCCCAGTAGGAAATTAATATTCATAAGTGTCATTGGATGTTCCAATATTTAGATGTTTGTATTGGTACATAGACATTCATATTATTATTAATGGGTATTATGACTCATGTAGTTATATGTATTAATGAAAACCATGATTATTGATGTTCGTGGAGAGGTAGGATATGTTGGGTTCCTCCAATGTAATACTACATTAATGAATAATCTGAGAAAGGATTTGTCATTTCTATGGAAGTAGATATCTTAGGCCTTTTTATGGAAATGATATATCCTACTAATTCAATTACCTTGATGTTCTCCAGGAAAGTTCAATTATGGGAAGTCAAATAATGAGAAATTGAGCAAATGGGTTGGTGGAGCAATCATACAACTGCGTTGATTGGATATATCAGGACATTGGGATTAGTTTATATGGTAAGAATTCATATGAGGTGACATGTTGCTTAGACATCAACTTCTTTCTCTCAGGTTCATTGACCAATTGCTAAACAATAATCTTGGACTTTAAGAAAGCCTCCATAATGCCAATGAGAAAGAGTCATACAGGGTCACACAATAAGTGTATCTAGTATCTTAGAAAAATAATTTATTTATTAAATAAGATGAATAAATATTATTCATAGTTTTGGTTTAATAATTATTTACATCGAATTTATTTTTTTATTGGTTTTTAGAGAGAATATGCTGCAAAAAAATATTTATTTATCTGTGAGTAATGCAATTATATTTATTTAATAAATAAATAGTCATTATTCAAGGATCGTTAAATATGGAGAAGGATTTATGGAACAAATTATGTGTCTAGTGAGGAATAATCATAAATATTATTTTGTCAAATAATATTTAAATATAACGTTCATGTTAAGAACATTCCATGGAAATAATATCATTGGTATTATTATTTAACACCTGGTTTCACATGGAATAATAAATTAAGTAACAACACATGTGATAATTATTTATTTTTACCTATTGAATTAAATTCCCCATTAGATTATTATTTTCTATATTATCCAAGGGGTCATTTGACTGGGTAACCCAATCGTTGTCTTCACAACATCCATGGAGAAAAGATCTCAAGATTAGAATAATATTCCCTCTCCATGATCAATCTCATGAACAAGAGAGATCCTCCTCTCCCAGATCAAGAAGAATTATTCAGAAGTGATTCTCAATGTGATAAATGGTTTACATAAGAAGCACAAGGATTTTCTGCTCTAGCACCCGAAGACTCCTTCAATGATGTCTAGAAATATGTGAAACACATTAAAATTACCACTATAGGATTCATATCCTTGGATTCTACATCTAAACTAAGAATCAAATCAGACCATTGGTCTGATACATCAACGAAAAAACAATCACCTTGGAGGTAATTCAAAAATTTAATTAAATTAATAATAAAACAAATATGTCAATTCTATGTTCTCAGTTTTTAATTATATTATTTGTCTTTTATCTTTGATTCAATTTCTTGGATACTATAATTCAATGTTGTATTGAACCTGGATTAATAATTAATTATTAAATCTTGCAATGTTGGGTACATTCTCATATTGTGCTTCTTCTGTGCCCGAAACCTACATGTTGTATCATAGGGATCATATTTTCATTTATAAATATTTAAATAAATCATTGATGATTTATGGTTTAATAATTTAGTATTTCAATTAATGATTAATCATTCTTGATATCATAATTTTGAGATCTACTCCTCCCATATAATTTCACGCAGATGTAGTATAAATGAATAATTTTAGGACTAAAATTAAATGAAGGACCTCATCAGGAGGCATCGACTATTCTTTCTAGATAACACCAGAATACATGCAATGTAGTCGGGTATACATGCCATGCATTTTTTTCAATGAATCAGGAGTAATTCTTAAATTATGTAAGTTGTGTTCCTTAATGACATGTGGTGTAGTTAATTCTTACTTTTCATGTTGACAAGGAAAAATTGGCACATGGTCAGCCATACTACACACTATGTGACCCACTAGACACATCATGTAGTCCCTTTGGGTTAGTTTCATTCCATGTATCAATTACAAGTCTTGCCAAGCTGGTGACCATGTAACACGACATCTACATGTATTGTGGCCCATAGGACATGTCGTGTACTGAAATTATTTCCAATGTACGCATCAAAAGCCATTTCCCCAAGCATGTACATTTTATGGTTGATGAGGAGGGTGAAAACCATGTTATAGGATCTACACATCGTGTACTATTTCTAGATTATAGATATTCAATGATTTATTATTATATTATGTAATCGTTGATACATGTAACCTCATGTTGGTATAAAGATGGGACACAAGCCTGAATGACCCGAAGGCCTTAATTTTTATTGATATTTGTTTACCCACTTTTCTAGGGATGAGGGGGAACCATTACAAGGCCCGTAGGCTCAGAGATTACATGGCTCGTTGGCTTAGGAGATTACATGTCCCGAAGGTCTTAGGGAATTCAACCAAACTATCTATATGGAACTGCCCCTCCCCAGCATCTGCATCCTGATAGTAGCTCTCCACCTTTTCATGACCGTCTGGCTTGGCTTACCATGCAAGAATAGGCTGGTACCGATGGAATAGCCATACCCTCGGATTCTGACAATCCATTTGGCTCTTCTCTGGTGACCGCACCTTCTCTGAATCCTCTTTGGGGGCTGCTTCTTTTTTGTAGTGTGTATGGGGCCCACTTTCATGTGGCCCGAAGGACTTTGGGTGGCCTTAAGGCCTTAAGGTGGCCCGAAGGCCATGAGAATCAACTGGCCTAAAGGCCTTGGGTGGACCAAAAGCCTTGTAGGACTTGAGGACCAAACCAGTGGCCCGAAGGCCCATATGGATGAACAGTTTCGGATGCTACAATACCGAATAATGCCTACTACAGTTCTTGCCAGAATACTGCTATAGTACTACTACAATACTGAATAGTGCCGGCTATAGTGCCTTATACAATACTGCTAAAATACTGCTACAGTACCCGAAAATATGCCTCCACCCAGATTTGATAGTTATTCAATATATATATATATATATATATATATTAATTTTAATTAACATCTAGGTAATGTTCAAATATCTACAGATCATGTATGAGTTGTATTACAATCATAAATCTATATCCATGTTACATGTCACAAAGAATAATGTTTATAAAAGTTTAAATACATGCTGTGTAGTTTTGGACGGTTATCAACTGGGTCCCTTCCAAGGTACAAGTTATGGATGAGAGTTTAAAGGATATTAAAAAAAGGATTAAGGAAAAATTATTGATTAATTAAAGATAATGATTATATCAATTTGAGAGTAATTTATCATAATAACAATGATTAATGAATTGAGTGCTAGT
>CAUJRU010000838.1:0-271696 GCA_963277665.1 Viscum album | reverse complement strand
ATAGAATAAAATAAGAAATTTTATGTTATATAGTGGATGGTAAGTGAAAGTTTTAACACTTTGTCAATATATCCCAAATATGTAATAGTGATTATAGTACATTTCTATTTTTCACTGGGCTTAAGAGGTTTTTGACATCAATCATCATCATAAACCCTCATACATGATCAAAAATTAGCATAATGTCCAAAATTAATTCATTGAAAACACTAGAGCATGGGTGGTGCATTTTCATTGTTTTCTATCCATATATATCAAACATTTTCTTTCAACAACATCAGTATTCAATGTCTAGATGACCTTATTTTCTATAAATTAAACACTTACCAGTCCCCTAAAGAAAATATCATATATTCTCCCCTCCACACTTTGAGTATAAAGAAAATCTAAACATATTATCTTCATGGTTTCTATTATTATAATTTAGATGGAATCGAATCAATGCTTTATAAGGCCCCAGCCTTAAACATTACCTAATCTTGAGTTATTTCAAGAATACACATTGAGGATCTTTTCAGGTTTAGAGTTTTAGAGAATTAGATCATAAATCATGAATTACATTCCACATTTAAACAAAGTGGTCACAAATAAGATAGTACTGAATTTTCCCATCATCGGAAACATATTTAAAATAAAACATAGATTCTTTCTTGACACTTCCTTGACACTATCATCACATCATGTACCTTTCCCTTGACCTGTGAAAAACATTTCAAAAACATGGGATGAGCATAAAAAGCTCAGCACGGTATATAAAAGTACAAAATAAAAACATTAATCCATGTTTGAAATCATACATCACTCATAAAACATAAGAATTTAACATACCTCATCAAATAATGAATAAATCCTAGAAATCATAAGACACAAAGGTAACTTGAGGCATTCATAACATTCTTACCTAGGGAGTAACCCTCATGGTTTTGTTTGGAATACCCATAACAATATATTCCCTAAATCTCTTCATATAAACCTTAACGTTTAACCCCTTCGCGTTACCCAATGCATTGGAGAGCTTTATCGGGCTCACCTGCCCTTAGTTTATCATAGAACCACCCATCTTCATAACAATTCCCAAGAACCATAACATAATCGTATCACATAAAACATTCATAAAGGAAACATAACATTTACACATTTCAATCACAAGATATCAATACAACACATTGATATAATAAAAACATTATGAAAACCATTTTCAATACCAAAATATAAGGAAAGTAAAACATGGTATTTATATTCCATTAAAAAGGGTTATAACTTGTAGAGGAGGATTAATCTCAAATAATGGTCACGGTGGTGGAGAAGTCGTTGTCGCCGCATAAATATGAAAAATACAAACATTCCCTTTTTTTGTTTAGTAAAAAATTTGTATAAAAAAGATTACTTTTTAATAAACATAAAATTCAAAGGGTTTTATACACCGTATAAAATAAAGTGTGTATAAAACAGAATATGCCTCAATGAAAGGAAATTGAGAAGAAGTACCTTACCTGATATCCGATATGACTTGATCGTTCTTTAATCTCCTGAATAATAAAATTGAGTTGATTTCTAATTGCTTAAGAACCTTTTTTATGTTCATTATTCCTTTCATATCACTTATTACCTTGTCAGGAACACTATGTAATTATTTAAGTTAATAACGATCTTTTTAACGATCATTGGTACATGAGTCAAAAATAAACTATTTATAATTACAATTTTTTCATGTATCCACTATATCCATAGTTATCATCATGATGTAGATATCATATATATCATATATATCCAGTATATACATGCATTTATAATATTACATAACATTTAGAGCTAAGAAATGAAATGCACCGTTCATGGAAACGGTAAGCCGTACGTACACATAAATGCATCTTTCATTTCTATTTTGTATTTTATGGAATGGAATAATAATGATATATAGGTATATTATAATTCCAGTATATTATCCAATATAATATCATTAACTCCATCCTTTATACGTCCCACATATGGCATTAATGAATCAAATCACTTTGAGGGGGCAGTAGTCCGCACTTCCTAAAATGAAGATATTGCGTTTACCCATAATGGAAACCATAATGGTATGCCAAAATGAAAATTACAGAAGCTTAATGAAAACATAAACATATTATATATAATATATATAAATATAGTGACATATTAAACGCCACCTATGAAGGTGTTATAAGAATATTGAACAATCATCGTTTCGTGAGGCAGAAATTCGCCATCCACGGAAACAGTATGTTCTTTAACCATTAGATGTAGGTGTGTGTAAGTGTAGCTCGAATACTTATTATAAAAACATCCTATTATATTTCAGATACTGGTGTTGTTACAAAATAAATGAATAAAAAGAGTTTAGGGGGTTGGAGAAGCAAAATAAAACAAAAGAACATTAGAGAAGACTCTACCTTTAAATCGGATAACTATTCTTGGTTTGAACCAAAATGGTTTCTTAAAGAGCTTTATTCCTACAGTAAGGCTTCTAGGATGAATAGAGGGATGTGGAGAGATAAAATGAGTAGAGCTTGGCTGAGCCAATGGCTTGAAAAGTGTGGGTAAGGAGGTAGAGGTGGGGGCTTTTTATTAGAGGAGAGGAGGGGTAGTCTTGGAAAGGTATAAAATGTTACTTTATTTTCTAATGATTTTTGGATTTTAAAGGTCCCAAATTTATGTATTTAGAGGATAAGGTGATAAGGGTTCGAAATATACTCATCCAATAGGTATTTTACAAGTGTATGTCTTATATTTTACATTATCTTTTCATTTTATTTAAATCGTTCATTAATGAGGTAATCGCTGCATCATCATGATGTCATAAATAATTTAATTTATTAAATGTCTAAAAATTATAAAAAAATACTATTATGTAGGAAATATTTTTATATTTCCAATGACTATTTATAGTTTAATATATTATTTATTTAAACAAAATTAAAATTGTTGTACTCAGGTGATACATTCTTTGTTATATTTAACTTTCTTTAAAAATAAAAAGATAAAAAGTCATTACCACACAAAAAGTGATTACATGGGGTCCCCAAGTTTGGAACAAGGAATCCCATGGTCGGCCATGACACAACAAGTAGCATTAGGACACATTTTGGGGTCATTTTTATTATTATGATATTATTTTATTATCCTTAACTTCCCGATTACTAATTAATCAAGATTATTAAAGATAATTACCATCGTTACTACTCATAATGTCCAAAAAAATAGTCCTAACTAGATAATTTGGACCTTCTAATTCCAAATATGGAATCAATTTTACCAAATTACAAACATAGAAATTTCAATAATTAATTTAAATATAATTCCCATTGTCAAAACAAATGGCGAGTTTTTTAGAAACAATATCTATGAAAAGTTTGGCACTTGTTTATGCCCAATTCCAAAGTGAAATTAATCCCAATGACCACCATTGAATTACACGGTAAAAATATATTCTCTTTACACTTTAAAGGAAATTAAAAATATAATCAAACCATATAATTAAATTAGATGAAAATGCAGTTTTGATGTAAAATGCAGTATTTTTCACTATTCGTTAAAAAATGAACATTGTAAGAAAAATACCAAAAATTTATCCAAAGTAAATTTCAATGTCCCAAAAATAATTAATAAGTTTATTTTGACAAATAGAGCTTATAAAATTGTCAAAAGTTTGATTTAAAAAATGGTTTTCCACCAAAAGTACTTAAAACAATCTTTTAAAAATATTAGTATATTCCATGCTTAAGATTGGATTTATTCTCATTTTATGCATCTAAAACACTATCTAATTCATAAATAGACATAGATAAGAATATCTATTATTCATTACTTACTTGAGATGTTACATCCTTCCCCCTTTAGAGAATTTCATCCTCGCAATTTATTTACTTATCGAATAAGTGGGGGTATTTAGCCCTCATTACATTTTCAGATTCCCATGTTTCCTCTTCACTCATGTGGTTTTTCCACAAAACCTTTACTTGATGAATCAACTTATTCTGCAACACTATCTCCCTATGGTCAAGAATTTAGACCGGTTTTTCCTCATAATATAGATTCTCTTCCATGTGAACTACCTCTGGACTCAAAACATGAGATGGATCTGGCATATACTTATTTAACATTGAAACATGAAAAACATTATGTACCTGAGATAAACTCGGAGGTAAAGCCACTCGATATTCAACTAATCTAACTCTCTCCATAATTTTATATGGTCCAATGAACCTTGGACTCAACTTTCCTTTCTTACAAAATTGAATCACACTTTTCCATGGTGAGACTTTGATGAAGACATGATCACCTACCTCAAAAGAGAGATCCTTCCTCATGTTGTCTATATAAGTCTTCTACCTACTCTGAGCTATTCTCATGTGTATCTATATCAGCTAAACGTTTTTGTCTAACTCTTCTACCAATTCTGGTCCCATAAAATTCCTTGCACCTACTTTATCCCAGAAAGCTGGAGTTCGATAGCGCTTCCCATATAATGCCTCAAATGTTGCCATCTATATACTGGAATGAAAACTTTTATTATAAGAAAACTCAACCAAAGAAATATGTTGGTCCCAACTTCCCTGATACTCCATTGAACAAGCACGTAGAATATCCTCCAATGTTTTAATTGTTCATTCTGACTGCCCATCTGATTTAGGATGAAAAGTTGTAGTAAAATTTAATTAAGTACCCAACGACTTTTGAAGGCCTTTCCAAAAGTTAGAAGTTTACCTGAGATCACGGTCAGATACAATGGAGAGAGGAACTCCATGTAACCTGACTATCTCTTTAAGATACAAATGGGAATGTTGATCTATGGAAAAAGTATCTCGTATAGAAAGGAAATGAGCAGATTTAGTCAAACGATCAACAATAACCCGGATTGCATTATTACCTCGAGGTGTCTTCGACAATCCCACAACGAAGTCCATGGATATATTCTCCCATTTACACTCTGAACTGTTAAAGGCTGAAGCATCCCTTTCCGTAACTACCACTCTGCTTTAACCTATTGAGAAGTCAAACACTTAATAGTAAAATCAGCAATATCTCTTTTCATTCCATCCCACCAGTAATACTCTCGAAGATCTCTATACATCTTTGTACTGCCTGGATGAACTGAAAACAGAGAACTATGAGCTTCACATAATAACTCTATCTTCAACTGTGAATCACATGGAACACAAAATCTCTTCCCAAATCTCAAAACAAAATCATTATAAATGTTGAATTCAGGGAGCTTACCCTTCTGAGCCAGCTCTACCTTTTTCTGCAACTCGTTGTCTTGCTTCTGTGCTTGCTTAATTCTGTTTGATAGAGAAGATTTCACTGATACCGGAAAAGAAAAAGAAGAACATCCTGCACCAACAACTCTTATGCCAATGTTCTTCAAATCCTTAACCAAAGGATCACGTTCCAAACACAACATTGTTAATGAAGCATTTCTTTTTGGACTCAAAGAATCAACAACTTTATTTTCTTTTCCCAGATGATAATGAATTGTACAATCATAATTCTTCATTACTTCCAGCCATCTCCTATGTCTCATGTTCAATTCTTTATGACTGAATATATACATTAAAATTTTTTGATCTGTATGTATTTCACACTTTACTCGATACAAATGATGCCTCCAAATTTTTAAATAGAAAACAACAGCAGCTAATTCCAAATCAAGTGTAGGGTAATTTACCTCATGTGTTTTCAACTGTCGTGCAGCATAAGAAATTACCTGATCATTCTGCATTAGGACACTACCAAGTCCTTTCAATAAAGCATCACTGTAGATAACAAAATCACCATTCCTAGAAGGTAGTGCCAAAACTGGAGCATTCACTAATCTTCTTTTGAATTCCTGAAAAAAAATCATCACATTCTTTTGTCCAAGTAAAGTTAACACCCTTCCGAGTTAACTTTTTCATTGGACTAGATAACCATGAAAAATTTATAAAAAACCTTCGGTAATAGATTTCCAAACAAAGGAAGCTACGAATCTCTGTTACATTTGTGGGCCTTGGAAATTCTTCAACAACCTTTGTTTTTGCAGGATCAACAGTTGTCCAATCTTCAGAAACAATATGACCAAGGAAATAAATTTATTGCAACCAAAACTCACACTTGCTGAATTTCCCATATAATTTTTTTCATTTAAGGTTTGCAAAATAACCCTTAAATGTGACTTATGCTCCTCTTTAATTTTATAAAACACCGAAATATAATCAATGAAAACAACCACAAACTTATCCAAGAACTCATGGAAAATTCTATTCATAAGGTCCATGAATACAACAGGTGCATTGGTTAGCCCAAAAGACATAACTAAAAATTAATAATGGCTATATCTTGTATGAAATGCGGTCTTCGGAATATATGATTTCTTTACCTTCAACTGATGGTACCCCGATCTTAGATCAATCTATGAAAAATACAGAGCTCCCTGGAGCTGATCAAACAAATCATCGATATAAGGCAGAGGATATTTGTTCTTAATAGTGATGTTATTAAAGGCTCTATAATCAATGCAATGTCTCATTGAACCATCTTTCTTTTTGACAAATAAAATAGGAGCACCCCATGGTGATGTTCTAGGTTGAATGAAACATTTCTCTAACAAATCTTGCAATTGCTCCTTCAACTCTAAAAGTTCATTTTGAGACATTCGATAAGGGGGTTTTGAAATTTTCTTAGCATCAGGAACTAAGTCAACATAAAATTCAACTTCTCGATCTGGTATTATTCTAGGCAACTCATCAAGAAAAACATCAGGATACTCATTTACCACTTGCACATAATTACTCTGAATAGTTCCCTTATTTTCAATAATATGTGAAAGGTAACATTCATTTCCATATTTTACATGTTTCTCAGCCTCTTGATATGTTATCAACAGTAAGGGTTAATTCTTGTACACAAACTGAATGTCATTCTGAAAAGAAACTTCTTTATCTCTATAGTCAATCTTAGCAAGGTTAATAGAGAGCCAATCCATACATAGGATAACATCAAACTCTACTAGAGGTAAAACAATAAGGTTTTCAAGTAGGTTCTTTCCACAGATAAGGATAAGAAGATTCTTAAAAAAAAATTTGCCTCAACATTTACCCCAGGTGTTTTTACCACAAGTTCAGAAGTCATTTCTTAAGATGTTATTCCCATTTTTCTAGAAATGTTTTCAGAGATGAAAGAATGTGTTGACCCTGAATTAAAACAACACACTGGCATAATATGAAATAACAAAAAAAGTACCTGATACCATGTCATTTGATGGCCCAACTTCTGCTGAAGTAGTTGCAAAGTATTTCACCACCCCTTTCTTCTTGTAGTCTAACTACTTCACATCACTCAAGCTATTTTTCAGACACTTGTTTGCATAGTGACCCATCTCATTACACTTAAAACATTAAACTAACTGTAAATCCAATTTGGTCATACCATCACCCTGATCTCTTTCAGAGCAATCATGAGCCTTATGTCTCATCTTACCATATCAGTAGCACTTTCCAAAATTCAGAAGACAATCCCCAGCATGCCTTTTACCACATTTATCACAAACTGGAAACCTAGTTTTCTTACCATCAGACCTTTTTGAAGAATTATTCCCTTTCTCCTTCCACCTTTTTCTCTTCTTCTGTTGGTTGTTATAGAACACTTGATCATCAGCAAACTCCATTTCCACCATCTTAGAACATCGAACAAGCTTTTTATAACTTTTGAACTCACGAGAAGCTAAAGCCCTTCGATATTTTGGCTTTAATCCCGAGTAAAAATGATTGATTTTACTATCAAGGTCTCCGATAAAATTTGGAGCATTCCTTTCCAATCGAGTGAACCTCTCTTCATAAGCAGCCACTAATTCGTCCTCTTGCCTCAATTCCAAGAATTGTTTTTCCATCCTAAGTCGAACAGCCTTAGGAAAATACTTCTCAAGAAACATACCTTTGAATTCATCCCAATCGAGAGCATCTATCTAATCAGCATCCCTGATATTTTTAAGCATTGACCACCACTAATCTGCTTCACCCTCCAAATGGTAAATTGCAAGACTAATCTTTTGATTGTCTGAACACCCCATGACATCGAAAATCTTCTCCAGTGCTTTAATCCACCCTCCAGCTAGCACAGGGTCAGATGACCCTATGAATGATGGGGGATGTTTCTTCATGAAATGTTCCACCACTGATATGTTCCTCTATGGATGATCTGGCTGATCTAGAGGACGGATACCACCACCATTAATCGCTTGAGTAAACTGCGCCATCACTATAACAAACTGTTTAGTTCCAATCCTGACTATCTCAGGATACTGATTCAGAAGGTCATTTCCTTCTGTATTCCTTCCTAGCACTACTTTCGTATTTCCTCTGCGGAAAACCATTTTGAACAAACATGTCTTAGATGAAGCAACATGGTAATCTTCAAATGTTATTTCATTTCAATTTTACCATAAAAAATATTTTTGGATAATAATTTAATAGTATTCTAACTCCTAATGTTATCTAAACCGACCTTTGATAACAACTATAAGGCCCCAGCCTTAAAAATTAATTAATCTTGAGTTATTTCAAGAATACACGTTGAGGATCTTGTCAGGTTTAGAGTTTTACAGAATTAGATCATAAATCATGCATTACATTCCACATTTAAACAAAGTGGTTACATAAAATATAGCACTCATTTTCCCATCATCGTAAACATATTTAAAATAAATCATAGATTCTTTCTTGACACTTACTTGACACTATCATCACATCATGTACCTTTCCCTTAACCAATGAAAAACATTTCAAAAACATGGGATGAGCATAAAAAGCTCAGAAAAGGATATAAAATTACAAAATGAAAACGTTAGTCCATGTTTGAAATCATACATTACTCGTAAAACATAATCATTTTAACATACCTCGTCAAATCATGAATAAATCATAGAAATCATATGACATAAAGGTAACTTGAGGCATTCATAACATTGTTACGTAGGGAGTAACCCTCATTGTTATGTTTGGAATACCCATCAGAGTATATTCCCTAAATCTCTTTAGAGAAACCTTAACATTTAACCCCTTCATGATACCCAATGCATTGGAGATCTATATCGGGCTCACCTTCCCTTAGTTTATCACGGAACCACCCATCTTCATAACAATGCCTAAGAACCATAACATAATCGTATCACATAAAACATGCATAAAGGAAACATAACATTTCCACATTTCAATCATAAGATATCAATACAACACATTGATATAATAAAAACATTATGAAACCCATTTTCAATACCAAAATAAATGGAATGTAAAACATTGTTTTTATTTTCCATTAAAAACAACGTTATGGGTTGTAGAGGAAGCCAAAACTCAAATAATGGTCACGGCGGTGGAGAAGTCGTTGTCACCGCATACGTACGAAAAATAAAAACATTCCCTTTTATCGTTTAGTAAACGCTTATTATAAAAAAGTTTCCTTTTTAATAAACATAAAATTGAATGGGGTTTATACACCGTATAAAATAATGTTGTGTATAAAACAAAATATGCCTCAATGAAAGGATATTGAGACGAAGTCCCTTACCTCCTATCCGACTTGACTTGATCGTTCTTTAATCTCATGAATAATGAACATGAGTAAATATCTACTTTATTTAGATCCTTTTTCATGTTCATTTTTCCTTTCATATCACTTATTACCACGTCGTGAACACTATTCAGTTATTTAAGTTAATAACGGTCGTTTTAACGATCATTGGTACTTGAGTCAAAAATAAACTCTTTATAATTAAAAGTTGTTCATGTATCCACTATATCCAGAGTTATATTCATGATATATATATCATATATATCATATATTTCTAGTATACACATGCATTTATAATATTACATAACATTTAGAGGTACGAAATGAAATGCACCGTTCATGGAGATGGTAAGCCGTACATACGCATGGACGCTACTTTCATTTCTATTTCGTATTTTATGGAATGGAATCATAATTATATAAAGGTATATTATAATTTCAGTGTAATATCATATATAATATCATTAACTCCATCCTTTATACGTCCCACATATGGCATTAATGAATCAAATATCTTTGAGGGGGCGGTAGTTTGCACTTCCTAAAATGAAGATATCGCATTTACCCATAATAGAAACCATAAAAGTATGCCAAAAATGAAAAATACATATGCTTAAGGAAATCATAAACATATTATATATCATATATATTAATATAGTGACTTCTTAATGTCCACCTTTGAAGGTGTTATAAGAATATTGAACAATCATCTTTCATGAGGCATAAATTTTCCATCCACGGAAACAGTATGTTCTTTAACCATTGGATGTAGTTGTTTGTAAGTGTAGCTCGAATAATTATTATAAAAACATCATAGAATATTGAATATACTGGTTCTGTTACAAAATAACTGAATAAAATGAGTTTAGGGGGTTGGAGAAGCAAAATAAAACAAAAGAACATTAGAGAAGACTTTACCCTTAAATCGGGTAACTCTTCTTATTTGGAACCAAATTTGTTTCTTGAAGAGCTTTCTGCCTATAATAAGGCTTCTAGGATAAAGAGAGGGATGTGGAGAGATAAAATGATCATAGCATGGATGATCAAATGGCTTGAGATGTGTGGGTAAGGAGGTATAGGTGGGGCCTTTTATAAGATGAGAGGAGGGGCACTCTTGGAAATGAATAAAATGTTACTTTATTTTCAAATGCTTTTTGGATTTGAAAGGTCACACATTAATGTATTTCTAGGATAAGGTGATAAGGTTTAGAAATATACTCATCCAATTGGTCTTTGACAAGTTTAATTCTTATATTTTACATTATCTATTCATTTTATTTAAATCGTTAATTAATGAGGTAATCGTTGCATCATCATGATGTCATAAATATTTTAATTTATATAATGTCTAAAAATTATAAAAAAAACTATGATATAGGAAATATCATTATATTTCCAATTAATATTTATAGTCTAATAGATCATTCATTGAGACAAAATTAAAAATGTTTTACTCAGGTGATACATTCTTTGTTATATTTAACATTCGTTAAAAATAAAAAGATAAAAAGTCATTATCACACAAAAGTGACTATATGGGGTCCCCAAGATTAGAACAAGGCATCCAATGGTCGGAAATGACACAACCAGTAGAATTAGGACACATTTGGGGGTCATTTTTTATTATTATGATATTATTTTATTATCCTTAACTACCTGATTACTAATTAATCAAGATAATTAAAGATAATTACTGTCGTTACTATTCCTAATGTCCAAAAAAAGGAGTCTTAATTAGATAATTTGGACCTTATGATTCCAAATATAGAAACCAATTTACCAAATTTCAAACATATAAATTGAAATAATTAATTTAAATATAATTCATCTTGTCAAAACAAATAGCGGGTTTTTAAGAAACAATATCTATGAAAAGTGTGGCACTTGTTTATACCCAATTCCAAAGTGAAATTAATCCCAATGACCACAATTGGATTACAAGGTAAAAATATATTATTTTTACACTTTAAAACCAATTAAAAATATAATCTAACCATATAATTAAATTAGATGAAAATGCATTTTTGATGTAAGAAGCAGTATTTTTCACTATTCGTTAAAAAATGATCATTGTCAGAAAATTACCAAAAGTTTATCCAAAGTAAATTTCAATGTCCCAAACATAAAGAATAAGTTTATTTTGACAAATAGAGCTTATAAAATTGTCTAAATTTTGATTTAAAAAATTGTTTTCCACTAAAAGGCTATAAAACAGTCTTTTAAAAATATTAGTGTATTCCATTCTTAAGATTGGATTTAATCTCGTTTTAAGCCTCTAAAACACTATCTGATTAATAAATAGACATAGATAAGAATATCTATAATTCATTACTTACTTGGGATGTTACATCGCTTTGTTATAAAAACCATGAGATTGATTGATAACTCCAATCTACATATCTCAATTGATATCTGAAAAATTGATTTCTTTATTTTTACTAAATTCTCTAATGGTCGGATCCCTTTAGAGACATTGTCTAAATACACTAAATTATCGCTCAACAATACTTTAATGATGGTTGATAATAACAAAATCATATATCACAAGTAATATAAAATTTTCTTAATCTGTACTAATGGTTTCATCCTCATTTTTATTTTACTAAAGAAACTCCTTCTCTATTTTCAAAAAACATAAAATGAAAATATACACATTGAAAAATAACCTATTAAACTCATCATAATATATGGAATCAATTTCATATTGTTTCCTTCTGTTTTGGATAAGATACCTCTATTGGTCTTTCTCAGATTAAAAATGATAAAAAAACTAAAATAAATTAAACAATTTTTAAACACTGGAGAATGGAATATATAATTTTAGTATTACTAATACATTTCTAAGAAACTATAGGATCAATAGACCTGCTAAAATAATGTTGGTATTCCCTTATGAAGGACTCAATAAAACATTGTTTACTCCTTTATGTGTTTGGAAACTGATAATTATTCAAATCCTAAGAAGTTTTAATAATCATAGCTACATGTTTTTTTAATTCAAAATCACATAGCATTTGGATACTTAGGAATATCATTTCACTATCCAACAATTTAAAAATTTACATGTTCAATTCAAGTTTCATCAATTTTTTAGAACCAAAAAACTTAATGTGAGAAATAATCATAGTGGGAAACAACATAATCAGGAAAATCATTATAGAATATCTTTACAACATCATATTTTTAGTCTATCATAACTTTGCATTAAACTAAGTTATTCTATGTCATCAACATTTCAAATTCCTTATATATGATAATAAATGAAATTCTAATTAACCTAAGCATATACCATTGGAGTGTCAAACCATGTGTATATTAAGGGTTCACTCATTGTGCACCAAAATGATAGTTGACATATACCTGACCAACTCTTTATTGTCATTATTACCCCTAGATGAATCTATTAAAAATCCATTTCCACCAGTAGTATCTAGATATGGATTTATTGCTAGAAAACCCTCATAATCTCTTCATTAACAAAACATTATGATATTATCCTGTACAGTGAATTATTCTAATGTTTTTCACTAATGTTCTCAAATCATACTCTCTAAATATAACTAATAATATCCTATGATTCCAACTACAGTGAACCAAAAATTTCATACATATATATTACATCTTAATATTTGCATATTTATTATAAATTAGTAATATATGCTCAAGGACCATAAATCTATAGTGACTTTTTATATTTAATAAAAAATTTATTTCATAAAATATATTCAAAATATTCCATAAATATATTACCATATATTACTCTTCTTAAAAATAGCATACGTAAACCATTCATTACAATTGAGTTAAAAGAAATATAAGAAAGGGTGATATCAGATGCATAGTATTGTAAAAAAGAGAGATATCAATGTTAACGAAATTATAAAATGAGAATAATGGAATGATAACTTGATTTTACCATTTGAAAACCGTACACAAAATATTTTAGATCATAATATCTTATCATGGAATAAATATTGGTAGTTCATAAAACATGAATCCTAAAAGAATAAAAAAAACATGGTCTATGACAACATAACATTGGAATAAGACATATGTTTCTATAATAAACAATAGCATAGAAAATTCTTTCATTATTAATCCAGAATCACTACACAAACTATCATAGTGGATTTATTTTACACCCCAATCCATTATATCCTTAGTTAGGGTTCAATCCCAATACTATCATACTGTCAATATAACCTTACTGAAAAGTTTTACCTCAAAATTTAAATCCTTATTATCACATGAGATATCCATATTTACCCAATCCATTAGAGAGATATATATATTTTTTGGAATCACCTATCACATAATAATAATCCATTCATATGTGTTCCACTAAATTGTAGATCATTTCATGAAATCAAAACCCATGTAAAAGAAATAATATTTATAAAAATTTCAATATTTCATCATATCATAATCCTAATTAAATAAATGGGTTTCACAAATATATTATTATCATAACCATAAATTTAAATAGAAAGAATAATAATGGTATCTTTAGATCATATCTATAAGAAAAGGTATGTAATATCATTAAATTTTGTCTTAGATGAAATATACCTTTAGAAGATCACTTAGAAAATTTCTTAAGGAAAACACCATTTTTGTTTTATATAATTTCCTTAAAATATTAACATTTATAAAATATTATGGAAATAATTTTCTTTGAAAATTAAAAAAAACTTCTAAATGAATATTACGAAAGAATAATTTCATACAAAAATATTATATCTTTTAATATTTATATTCAATATATTTCTAAAGTGCACTCTTATTGAATAAAATGTATTAGTGTCATTCGATACTAGATATATAAAAAATTTGTTCATAACATATCTAAATTAACTCTAAAATAATTATTCATAATTATTACCCTTTATAGACATGTCACACTTTAATATTTTCTTTATACCCAAATTAAGGGAAAGATAAGTAATAGTGTGATAAGATGCCCAATAATAGAAAAAATAGAGATATAAACATAAAATGATTATAATGGTAAAATAGTACAATCTTGATATTTTGAAAACCATACCCTATATAACATAGATCATAATTTTGAATAAAAGAATAAATCATGTAAGTTCATAACACAAGATTCATAAAAGGAATCAAAGAACATGGGTTCTGATTGGATATAAAAGACCTTGGAATTTGGTGAAAACATAATCATTTTTCTTTTTTCAACACGTATAAATAGAAATAGGTTCCATAATTATGTTTAGGACCTTAAATTATACCCTCACATAAACAAATGGACATGAAACAAGCTCTATACATAATCTGTTGAACATGAAAACATGATCCACACATAATATTAAGTACCTTAAATCTATATCCATGCATAAAATTTTTAACATGAAATTATGTTTATGAATAACATATTTAACCTATAAGTTATCCATATCTACCATATTCCATGGAGGGATATATAATTTTTAGACCACCAATAACCTAATTATAATCATATATATGTGTAAAAAAATTGTTTAAACTCTAATAATATCACAACCCATGAAATATAAATGGAGTTCTTATATATTTCGTCACAGAATCATATCAAAAATCATTGAAAAGAAAATGGTTTAATAACGTAATTAACCCATGGGAAAGAAATTCAAATCAAAGAATCATTATTAAATCATCTTCATCAAAATACATATAAAGAAATAATTAGTTTGGTATCATTAGAACATATAACTAGTAAAATTGATGTTATATTAGGGGTATTATCATGGATATAAAATTGATTTTAAAAATTACTCAAATATTTCATGATGAAAACAGGATTTCCACATATAAATAACTTATTTAAAAAATAATAATGACCCAAATAATAAAGAGAGAATTAATGTTGGTTTTACATAAAAAAATATTTTGATCAAATTAGAACGTATAATGAGGAAAATGAATGTAAAATATATATTCTCTATAAATAACCATTTGTGAAAAAATTTAAAAGTATTTAACATATATGGATCATATCATTTACTCAATGGAAATTAAATAATAATTAATCCTAATTAAAATTGAATTTACACAAAAATCCCTTACTACTTTGGTAAATTTTTATAAATAAGCACCTTGAAATATATAACCTTATATGGATATGTATATCCCATTTATTTTCTAGAGAATGATCATAGAAAACAATCAGGATTAGTATATATACCATATAAAAGAAATAGTGTGTGAACATATCATGTGTCTCATAAAAATAAAATTGAGAAAAAAATCCATTACCTCATATTTTACTTGCATATAAGGCACCCCAACCTCATTTTATTTGATATGAACTCTTTATATCTCCCCTTAATGGCCAAAGGGTTAGTATTTTGGAATTAAAAAACCTATAATATTTTTCTATGGGATTTGGTAAGAGAATTTCGTAGGGGTTGGTCAATCTAGAAGGCTCAAAGTGGTGTCATGAAAACTTATTAAATATGGTATTTTGACTTTTCAACCTTACATAATCATTTCACTAGAATTTATATTATCCACTTTAAGTATAAATCGAAAATTAAAATATAATAATAAAATAATAATATATTTCAGTATTTAATAATCCTGTTGGTAGAATATTTTTTTATTAAAAAATATTATCTTTAAGATAACAAATTTGACTTTTATAGTATTGTGCTAGCATTGTAACAACATTGAACATTTCTTTCATATTTATCATAGAATAAATTATAATTTAATTTTTTTGAATTATTTTTTTTAATATATTTGAATTATTTGATCATAATTTAGTTATTCTACATGTTTCATTAATTTTTATATTTTTTATATTTTTTGTAAATATATAAAAATTATTCTATTTCATAAAAACTATAATTTTTTACTAATGAAAAAACAAAATTCTTCAAAAATAAATCTCAAAAACATCATAGGAAAAATTTGAATTTTTTAATCCAAAAATAAATTATATTTTAATAAAATTCAATTCCTATAATTTATAAATTAGATATAAATATTTAAAATGCAATGAATTTTTTTACAAAAAGAAGTAATTGTTTAAGTATAAAAATGAATATATACCAAAATCAAGTATATTTAAAATTAAAAAGTAATAAATATCATTATTTATAAATTAAATATTTCTATTATAATTTAATATAAAATTACATTCATAATGGGACCTTTAAATGAAAATAAATGACAATTTTCTAATAAAACACATAAAAAACATTTTTTCCCATTTTAATGAAATGAAAATATTTTCCAAAAAATATCTAGATTTATCTGTAATATAACTTTGACAAAATTGTTTTTAAATTTAAATAAATTTTAACAAATAACATATATAAATGTTCTAGAAAATAATTATAATATTTTCAAAAAAAATTATAAAAATTATTTTTCAATAAAATTTATTTTTAAAGAATAAATTGACATTGCAAAAACTTATGTTCTTATTTAATACAAATTTATCAATGTCTAAATGTTTATTTTTATTATTTTTTAATAACATATATTCCAACCAATTTTATTAATAGGATATAACAATAACATATAAATAATAATATTTCATGGTTCCATTGAGCTCAGTATTATGTGTCGTATATGATATTGAATGTCCCTATTTTTAAATAATGGGGCTTTATATTATCCCCCACCTCTTAAAAATCATTTCTCCTCAATTGGGAATTGTTATTAGTAATAAATGCTTTGACATTTGATAATCCATTTTTAGAAAACACACATCATAAAAGGGTTAACAAAAAATCCAATTGAGAAGATGGAATATAAAATAATAATGTCACCAAAAATAATACAAAATTATATTTCAAAAAAAGATAACATTACTGAAAAGTAAAAATATATAAATTTAAGAGAATGGTTATTCTCAATTATTATTAACTAGTGATATAGAACATAGTCATTAAAAAGTTTACAACCTTAAACCATACACTTATTATAGGTTAAATGACCATTAATTCACCAAAAATGAAAGTAAATTGATAATGATTTTATTTTATCATTATTTTCCTAATTTTAATTTAATGTTTTACTATTGTGGTAAATTAATAATGAAAATATACTTTCCTTATATCCTTCAATTTTGAAAAAAAATCTATCATTTTGTTGTGTTTCGATCAATTCCACTTGTATCCCATATCATACCCCATGAAATAGATATCAAATATGAATTTTTCATGCATGGGGAACTAAAATTGACATTTAATAGATCATAATATCCCAAAGTCATTCCTTCTACTACTTGAAATTTATAAAACCCAAAATGGTTAAAAAAATATATAATATATCATCCAATGTTCGAAATAAAAAATGTCCAAAATAGTTAACCTTAAGAAACCTCTAAAATCTATGGGACCGATTACGAATCAAAAATATTAGAATGATTTGATCAAATATTCTCACAAGATCAATATAAAAAATATTATTCACTCATAATGTCTTAAATAGAAAATTATATACCCTAATAATTTCACTACTATGGATTTTCATATAAACAATATATGCTTCCAAAATATTATTCACCATTTATTCGTTAAATAAGATCTTGTCTTAGAGAAAAATAATTCCATTTTATTTTAATTAGAATCCTTCCCCTGATAGAGGATCATAATTTGATTTAGAATATCAACTGTGACATCCATCTTCTGAAATCTATGTAGAGAGATATAATCAATTCTCATAATCACCCAAAAATTTCAATAAATAATGAATGATAATATATTCATAGGGCTCATTAATATAAACTCCAAAAATAATTTCTTAACACTGGATTAGATGATAAGTGTCCTCTAATTATAATTATTCACTTTAGTTATTGTTATCTCATAATATTTCCCTTGATTCCCTTTTTCATTAGATGCTACTGTGGCTTATTGTCCTCATTATCCCTTCAATTAAGTAATTGACTCACATAATTACCAAACTCCTTGCATCTATATAACCAATTTTTTGGGGATATATTTTATTGAATCCTATCTTCATTACATTGATTTCAAAGCTGATTCACATTAAATTTATATTATTTTTCTTGTTGGATAGGTTTCCCATACAAGAAATATCTTCCTAATCCATTATAGAATTCACCTATTTATTCCTTCTTGATTTTTGGAAAGTAGGAGGTCAAATAATTTTCATCCCACCATGTGATATTCCATTAGAGATTCAATGAAACACTATATACCTTTTCATATCAATATAACCTTAATGGTTTCCAAATTCCATTTCCAATTTTAGTTCACAGAAAACCATTTCTTTATAACTCCTAAATTAACTATTGGTAAATTCATTTCATTTACTTGGTTTCAAACCACTAAATAATTGATAATTTTTGTCTAGGATGATGATTAAATGATAAGAATACCTTTAATGTCTTGAAAAGGTTTCTTCAAAGGTACTAATGCGTTCATTATCCTTATTCATAATTTAAAGGAATTATTTTTTCCTTTTTTTACATAAAATAAGAAGTAAGTAATTATTGAAAATTTCATCATAAACTCATTTGATTCAATATAGACAATTTCATCCACTTTTCATGTATTCATATTAATATTCCTCAACAAATTTTCATTGTATTCTATGTGATAAATAGATAGGATACATTTTTTATGGATTGATAAATTGTAAGCATAAAATATATTTTTTATTTTATTGATCCATATCTAAGGAACTAGTGGATCTGAGGTCCCATAAAAGGAGGGTTCTTGTTTTCACATTAAATATTCAATGACATGTTTCTCACACATTAATAAATTCATAAGTTCCACATTCACCATGTTTCTACTTTGAAATTGAGATATTTTAGTTAGAATAGTCACAAAATATTAAATCCAAGATTATATTCCCATTGGTTTTTCTGGAAGACGGTTATTTCATTGGTCTTCACATTCTTCATTCACAGGATTTCTTTGGGCACAAACAATTTACTAAAACCATAAACATAGGTGTGAGTAAAAATAGTCATAGTGAGATATTGTAAAATCCTAAAAAATCATTCTATGGATATCTAAATATTGACAATATATTTTCAATCTATTACAAATTGAGATTATTCTAAAACATACTTGGTTTTAATATGTTAAAATCCTTCATAATATATCAAAATAAAAATTTTATTAGACCCATGAATAATTGTCAGATGTGTCAAACCAGGTGTACAGTTTGGGAACACTCACCGTGTTTCAAAATAATGGATGAGGTATACTCGACTAAGTTTTTTTTAAGTTATTACCCCTAGATACATCTATTCCAAAATCATTTCCATTTATAGTATCTATATAAAGATTTATTTCCAGAAAAATAAAATAATCATTATAGTATGAAAACATTAATATGTTATCATATACTTAGGATTTCCCCTAGGGGTTTCTCATAATTTCTATAAATAAAATTTAAAATTATTGTATAAACAAATCCTATGAATCTAACTATTGAGAGCCCACTTTTCATATAGAACAATTTAATCTTTTCATATGAGTATTCAATAAATTTAAATAATATACTCTTGAGGACCTTAAGAATTTATTTTTATTGGATACTAGATACATGAGATAATTGTTCATAGAATATATACATCGTATCCAAATTATTTCTTCACAAATTAAACTTTTTAGGGCATGTAATGCATAAACATTTTCCTAATATCCTAGGGAAATAAAAAATAAAAAAGGAAGAACCCATACATCAAGTAAGGTTAAATAAGGGATGTATTAATATAAAATGATTATAAGGGTGTGAGAATATGATCTTAATATTTAAAAATCTATAGTATAAATATTATATTTCATAATCATGAATGACGGAATATATATTTCCAGTTCAAAAGAAATGAATCATAATTAATGTAAATATAATTTCCCATGAGAGAATTATATAGAAGTATGAATGCAAAAAAACATAATATTATAAACATTTTAAATATGATTAAAGAGAAAAAGTTTCACTCATTAAGTAATTGAAATGAAATTATACCCTTGCATAAACCTATGGACTGGGAAGCAAGTTCACAAATAATCTTATTTTCATCAAATTATGTTTCATGCATTAAAATTATTGACATAAAACCCATTTCCACACATAATATTGTGGATATGAAATTGAGGTTCACACATAAAGTTTTGAACATGAAATCAGGTTCATCTATAATATATTTAAATCTGGATTTTTACATCTTTACATAATTAATTTTAGGGATATATAATTCTTAACCCACACATGTCATAATGATTATCATGCATATGTGTTTGAAGAGTTCATAAACATCCATCATATCATAACCCATAAAAATGAATGATTTTTTATAAACATTTATTTGTTTCAACATATCATAATCGGTGGAAAAAAATGGGTTTCATAACATAATTAACCCATTGGAAATAAAATAGTTTCATAGTATCATTCTTATATCATCATCATCATAAGACATGTAATTAAAAAAATGTATGGTGTCATTTAATAACATCCCATTACACAATAATATCATCATGGATTTTATCATGGATGGAAAATGGATTTAAAGGATCATTAGATCATTTTGTGTGTTAAATTTCCCATTGACATTGAAATTATTTAATAAAAACATTAAAAATTCCTGAAATATTAAGGAAAACAATTTCCTTGAAATGAAACTAAAAAAAATTTAAATCTGCATTTGAATCATTTAGCATTCATGGTGGTAGGAAATTTATATCATGTCATATATGTAAAAATAAAAAAAATTTGTTTACATTTTTAAAAATATTGAAAAAGTACCACATTTGGAAAATACCGAGAATATTAATTTTAAACAATTTTTAAAAAAATCAATCAAGGGATAAATTGAATTTTAGAAAGAAAATGATAATTCAAAAAATTATTGTGAAAACATATTTGGAATAAATGTATATTTAAGAACAATATTTTTTTTAAAGAAGATAGAAATACAGTCAGTTTTACTTAAGATCATTCATTTGATCCATTCAATACTTAAATTTAAAAAAATTAGAGGAATACATCTATTCTATAGAAATACCCGTTGGATAGTAAAATTAAATTGGTTTTTTAGATAAGGATAATATAATATCATCAATAAAAAAATTCATGTAGAAACCATCCTGATTAAAGCATTATTGAAATATAAATCCCTAAGAAATTTTCTAACTATTGATTCATAAGCCCAATGAAATAGATAAACATAGAAGGGTATGTACATACCTATAATTTTTATGATAACTATGATGAAATAAATTAAATGGTAGTATAGAAATCCAATAAAAGAATCAAGTGGTTAACATTGAATACATATCACATGAATAAAATTATGATAAAAATATCTTACCTCAAGTTTGACAAGATTTGAAATGGTTCTGGCCCCTCTTCATTGAAATAAATTATTTAGATCTAATTGTAAATATCCTAGGGTTTGTATTTTTGGAAGATAATAATCTCAATAATATTACTAGGGGATTTTGATAGAGAACACTTTTTTGTTTATTATATCTAGAAAAAACTAAGTGATGTAAAGAATATAAATGAGGCAACCCTTTTTAGGTGAGGAAGGGTCACTCTTGGAATATTTTAAAAGATTAAAATATAATAATTGTATTATCTAAAAAATGATCAAAATGGAAATGGATTAAAATATAAATTTTTATTGGGTTTAAAACCCATCATTCAAAAAAAATTTGAATGGTTTACATGGTGTTTTACTTGCTATCTTTTGGTTTAACATCTTGGTTAACCTATTTTAACTCTAACTGTGGTAATGTCCTTTTCACGTTAAAAGGGTTATAATTTCATCTTTATAGTGAAAAATACCTCATTAATTATAAAAGGGATGAAAGTTTACACTATATATTATATTTATTTCAAATTTAAATATTCATATGAATTTTAAATAATTTAATATAAAATTATTTTTATAAAACGAATTATTTTCACTTTTGAAACTATTTATTTAATTTGACTTTGAATACACCAAGAAAAATAAATATTATTAAAATATGTTTATTTAAGATTACACAAATATTTTATCTTTACTAAAAAAAATTCAGACATTTTAATTCATCTATAAAATATTATTCTTAATGTCTTTTAAAATAAATTACTTGATTTTTCTACTGTGTGCACAAGAACTATGTTAGCATCGCCAAAAGGTTTTTAGATAATTACATCATCAATATAAATTATAAATAATTTAACATCATGAAAACAAATAAATTATGTTTAATATAATTTAGTTATCTCATTTCAATATGTTTTGTTACTCACATATATGTCATTAATTTTTTTTAATATGTTAAGCTTCATTTTTTGGAATTCTGTAAGAATTATAGAATAATTTTAGAAATATATCTATTATATAACCAAAAAATTCATAAATAAAAATAAAAATCATTAATAATAAATTATATTTAATAAAAATAAATTAATAAAATACTTTTTATATCACAAATATTATCTTTAGGATTCAATATTTGACATTTCCTGTTATATGAAGGAACTATGTCACCATTGAAAATGATTTTCAAATTTATCATTGAATAAATTATAATTTATATTTTTAGAATTAATTTTTTATGATATTATTATTAATTTATAAAAAAATATTCATTTACTAAGTTAAATAAATTTTAATATTAAATTCATGTCTTAGCGAAATCATAAACGAAAACAGATTTCATAAAAAACTATTTTTTTAATATTTAGAAAAAATTTAACTTCATAAAAAATTGAAAATTAATCTTATTGTAAATATTAAATTATGAATTTTGAAATTAATACCATTTAATAAAATTCAATTCCTATAATATATAGAAAATATTTTGAATACTAATTTGTAAAAACAAATGAAAAATAATTTTTTGAAAAAAAACATTTCAATGCCCAAAAATGATCTTATATCCAAATAAATTGTATTTATTATGACTATATAATTGATTATATTTTTTTTAATTAACAAATTCATATGTTAATTTAATATGAAATTAAAATCATAATGAGATATTTAAATCAAAATAAATCATAGTTTTACAGAAAAACACACACACAAAACAATATTTTCATTATTCAATGATAATCATTATTTTTAAAAAAATCCAAAACATCACCCGAAGTTAATTTTTATATACTGATTTAAAAATTATTTTCATTTTATAAATTAAACATTATAAAATTTCTAGAAAATAATTATAATATTTTCTCCCAAAAAGTAATATAAAATATTTTTGAAGAAAAAACATACTTTTGAAGAAAAAATTGAATTTAATAAAAATTGTGTTCTTATTCCCTAATAATTTTTCAAAAGATATATATGTATATTTAATAATTATTTAAAAATATATATACCATCTAATTTAATGGTTAGGTTATAACTATAACATTCAAATAATAATATTTCATGGTTTATTTAAGCTCAATGTTGCCTACCATATATGGTATTGAATATATTGATATTATTTAAAAATATCAAGATTTTAAAAATAATATTTAAATCATTGATCATTCATGATAGAGGGAAATTATATTCATTCTGTGCATGTGAATACATTGATTCCATTCACATTTTAAGTAAAAATTCAAAAGTACCTCATTTAGAAAGAGACTATAAGATTCTATTTAAAACATTTTATAAAAAATTAATCATGGGAAAAAGTGAATCATAACCATCAATGAATAATATTAAAATAATTAATTTATGTTTTTTTTAAATGTTATTGAAGAAAAATTATTTTCAATGAAATAGAAAAATAAATACGGTTTCCCACCAAATTTTTTTTTGAACTCCTTCATTCATAAAGAGAATAAAATGAAATGAAATCATGAAATGTTAAAAAATAACCTTATTATTGGAATCATAATGGTGGTTATTGAGAGATAGGTTATAAAACTTTGTCATCAGTAACATAATCATAAATAATCCCAATAAAAATAATATTGTAACATAAATATGTTACCACTTTTGTAAAATTTGAATCATAATCCCCATGAAATAATAACATCATATGACACCATAAATTTCATGAAAATAATTAAAATGAGGATATAATATATCAATTTGATATTATATATAATTCGCAAAAATAAATATATTTTTAACATTAAATGTGTCCCAGAGAAAAAATATTGAGATGAAGAACCCTTACAAATTTGATAATCTATGAATAAAAAACCCATGAATGACCTAAAATTTATTTTATTTGTAGATAAAAATAATTTTCATGAAAGTGTTCATAAATAACATTCTTGGAATGTATATACACCACAAAAAGGAAACATGTAGTAAATATGGAATATGCCTTTTAAAAATGAAAGTGAGATGAAAAATCCTATTATATAAAGTTCAAATTACCTTGAAAGAACTCAAAAATCATGTATAATAAATATAAATTTATTATAATTATATATTATAATCATTTAAATACATATAAAATCATATCTAATCTCATTATAATATTTAAACACACAATTATTAATAATTCCTTTTTAGAAAACTAGTGCAAAAAATGTTTTTTAATGCGGTTATTTTTTATTTTTTAATCGGAATTTGGTCGACGTTATTACATGAGACGTTATAAAAATTGTTTTTTTTAATTCAGTTATTTTAAAAATGACTTAAACAACACAAATCCGAAGCATTTTTCATGTCAGTTGATAAAAACCCAATGTGGAAAACGCTTCGGAGTCGAGGTTTATTACATTCTGTATTTAATAACTGATGTGGTATATACTCTTTAACGTCGGTTATTATAGAACCGAAGTCAAAAATCACTCCTCTGAAGAATTTATCACGTCCGTTATTTTCATAACTGACGTGATAAACATGTCTTCCAAGCGGTTTCCCACGCCGGTTAAATAATAACTGATGTGAAAACATATCTACTACATCATTTATAAAATGACCAACCAAAAAACTATTCATTTTCAATAATGACATCGGTTTTGAAATGAACGATGTAAATACCATTTACCATGCATTTATTATGTTGGTTTTCAAAGAACCAACGTTAAAACTAATTCGAATGCATTTTTTACATCGGTTGTAAAATAACAGACATAAAAACTATTTTATTTATTAAAACTGATCAACCACTGCTATGCCCTGCCAAAAGATCCGAAAACGACCAAAACCCAACCGAAAATAGACTAGACCCCCCCCACTAGATAGCCCCCACCATCGATCAACCACTGCTATGTCCTTCCAAAAGACCTGAAACAGACCAAAAACATACCAAAACCCGACAAAAATCCGACCATATCCCCCCCCCACGCCATTGGACTTCCCCCACCACACACCCCTAGACCCCCCACCCCACCTAACTGGACACCCCTAGTCCAAAAAAAAGGCCAAAACTGGACCAAAATGAGAACAAAATCCCCCACCCCTCTGGACACCCCCACCACACCCCTAGACACCTCCCACCCCATTAGACAGCCCCAGACCAAAAACAGACCCAAACCCGACCAAAACCAGACCAGAACCGTCAACCCCACTGGAGAGCACCCATCACACCCCTAGACACCCCCATGTACTTCCTACCACCCACACCCCATGGATAGCCCCCACACCCCTGGACAACCCCCCCCCCCACCCTCTAAGACACTCCCCACCCATGGAAATCACTCCAACACTCCTGGACATCCCTCCCACACACTAGAAACCCCCCCCCCCCCCCCACAATCCTAGACAATCCCACCCCTGGACAGCACTCCCACACCCCTAGATAGCCCTCCCACACCCCTAGACCCCCCCCCACCCCACCCCACCCCACTGGACATCCCTCCCCCACCCCTGAACACCCCTGTACATCTCCCCACTCGCTCGGACATCCCTCCCACCATCCGAGACACCCTCCCATTCCCACCCCCTGGATAGCCCCTACCACACCCTTGGACACCCCCAACCCACTGGACACCCCTAGACCAAAAACAGAACAAAACCCGACCAAATTTAGAATAGAACACCCCCCCCCCCACTAGACATCCCCCACCACACACATGAACACCCCCCAACCCACACCCCTGGACTGCACCTCGCCCCCAAGATAGCCCCCCCACCCACCCCTAGACAACCCCCACCCCACCCTCCTTGACACCCCCACTCCTTGGACAACACACCCACACCCCTTGACAGCCTTCCCACACCCCTAACCCCCCCCCCACCCCCTGGACAGCACTCCCACACACCTAGAACCCCCCCCCCCCCGACACCCCCTGGACATCCCCCACAAGATTGAACATCCCTACCACCCTCCTGGAAACCCTCCCATACCCCACCCCACTAGACAAACCCCATTTACCCCTGGTCCCCCCTCCCCCAACCCCACTAGACAGCCCTCACCACACCCCTGGACACCCCTCCTGGAAATCCCCCCACACCCATGGACGACCCCCAACCTCTTAGACACCCCCACCCCCTGTACAACACTCACACACCCTTGGAAAGCCCTCCCAAACCCCTAGACCCCCCCTAGACACCCCCACCACTTGGACATCACTCCCACACCGTTGGACAGCTCTCACACACCCTTATAACCGCCCCACCCCACCCCACGAGATACCCCCACAACCCTGGACACCCCCTGGACATCCCCCACTCACCCGGACATCCCTCCCACCATCATGGATGCCCTCCCACCCCCACCACACCCCTAGACACCCCCCACTAGACACCCCCATGACCAAAACCCGACGACAACTAGAGCAGAACACCCCCCCCCCCCCAACACTACACAGCCCCCAACACACCCCCCCCTAGACACCCCCTCACACCCATAGGAACCCACCCACCCTCCTGGACACCCCCACCCTTATGCAGCACTCCCAGAACCCTGGGCAGCCCCCCTCACCCCACATCACACCCCCACACCCCTAGACACCTCATGGACAGCCCCCCCCCCCCACCACCAGTCCCCTAAAAATCCCTCACACACTCTTGGAATGCTCCCACCCCCAGGACTACCCCCCCCCCCTTCCCATGGACGCCCTGGAAACCCCCCACCACACTGTACAACCATCCCACTTCCCTGGAAACCCCCCTCACCCCACAAGACACTCACACACCCTTAGACACCACTGGACAGCCCCCCACTCCCCTAGACAGCCCACCAACCCTCCTGGAAACCCTCCCCCCCTGAACTACCCCCACTCTCATGGCCACCTAGGAACCCCCCCCCCCCACCTGGACATCCCTCCCACACCCTGGATACCCCCACACCCCACTGAACACCCCCCCCCCCACCGTTGAAACCCCTCCCCCGCAGATCAGAATCCATACCAGAAAACCCATCATAAGTAGACCAAAACAAGAAGTAGAGAAAAATTAAATATTCACATATATAACATTCAAAACATACAATGTCAAATTAAAAAAAATAATCCAACATGAAAGATAACCAAATACATAATTATAGTGAAAATATTCAAAATTACATTTTACACTACAAACAACTAAAATTCAATCAAACCTGTAAAATAATTTTACCATTCCACTTTTAGTTGTTTTGAAATATTGTGCACTATAGGGTTGAGGGTCATAAAATAGAAAAAAACTAAAAAGATAGTAGTTAACATGTATAATGAATAAATATAATGAAATATTATGGAAAATTTTAAAAGGAAATATTACCAAGTCAAAGATCACAACAGTTCTTGTTGTAATTATTTCATACATAAATATTAACATATAATATCTACATTCGATTACACCTCATTGTTCATGTCAATTCTGTTTGAATGATTATAAATTCCATATAATATTTTTGTGTAATAAATCAAAGTCTACAAATTATAAATGTATATTTACCATTACATTTACATATTTGATCTTCGCATGCCTTTTCTTTTTGTTTTTTCGAAAGTAGACCCATCCCTTGTTAGAAAATAATACGAATGGGATAAATTTAAAATTCATTATAATATATAGAACTATTGATAAATTTAAACTTACTTTTCCAATATTTAATTAAAACATTCTCCCACATTTGCATGGACAGAGAATATCCACAAATTTGTTTCTCCCATGGGAAAAAACTCCTAACATCCAATGATCACTGATAAAAGAAAATTTACGGTTAGTGTTTTTTTTGTTTAAAGATAATTAACTCTTTTCCATAGATGTTTTTCATACCTCTCACAAAAATGCATCATCCAACATTGTGTGACTATATTATGTTAAATAATTTAGCAATATAAAGTATTACTTGTTCCTCATTTAATGTACGTGCTTCGGGGGAAATCAAATGTGATTCCATGAATCCTTATAAATTTGTCCACTCATTATTCTCACAAATTTTATAATGATACCTAATTAAAAACAGACATATGTATACATTTTTAATAAATATAATTTTGGGAAAAGGTGTAAAGACTTACATTGAAAAAAATCACCATGTTGATGCCCAAATCATCTCCAGTAACAATATCTATGATATTAGTTTTCAAAATCCCCGTAGTTATTGGAAATCCATAAAAAAGGTCTTCCATTGGAAACTCATAATGAGCTGCCAAAAAATTTGAATATCTTGAAAATATTCCAAGACTATTAGAATCTGTATCTGATGTCACCGCCATTTTTCTTTGTAGTTGTCTATATAGTATTTGTTTACCTTTTAAGTATTCTTGTAAAAAATAGGAAAATATATTATTTTTCAAATGTTAAAATAACTTTAATAAAAAAAATAAAATAGAAGATATAACATACATACCTCTAAAGTAATGTGTCGTAGAATTTCAGATGTCCAAATTAAAAAATTGTTGATATTATATCAAACTATCATCACCTCATCTCTAGGTAATAGTACTCGAGCTGATCTATCTCTAATATCTTGAATAGTGACCCTATGATTCTCTACCTCAAATTGTTTATGATTAATTGTATCTCATATATAATATATTAGCCCATATAAAACTATATGATGTTGAGGATCCTCAATATACAACTCGCAATATGTAAAAAGTTGTGGTGGATGAGTAGGATAAAAAATGGGCTCCATATGATGAGGTGTGGGAGTGGGAGCCACTGGCAGAGGTGGAGGATAAATAATGGGGTCTGTAGGGGGAGGTGGAGGAGTGGGAGCTATAGTCTGAAATTTCCTTTGCATGTCTACAGACATAGACTGTACAGACACACTAATCTTTTCCTCCATCTTCACATTAATATTATGAACTTCAACCTCCACGGATATTTTTTTATAAACAACTTCAATGGAATAAGTTTAAGAATGTGGAAATAATTTTCTTACTGATACACCTATCATATATCCTCGTACACGACCTGGATGTTCAACATTTCCCAATGTTGTAGATAAAATATCTTGCCGCTTAGCAGCTATAAATACCCCATATGAGCTCTACACCTTAATAGAATCCTGTATTAATTAATTGAAAACATCTGTAATGATTGAAATTATATGAAGAATATATGTAACATAAGTAATTAAAATAGATATCTTTGAATCTTCTCAGCTATGAGTATCGAATATTCCAAAAGATATTGACCTTTTTTTCCTATCTGATCTCTCTTCCATTTTTCATGTCAAGATGGAGGGGATAGAGGGGCCACCTTTCCAGAGCTTGAATACTCACCTCTTAGTTTTTTTAAATTTCCTACCTTCAGTTTTTCTTCTAATAATGTATACCCTCCCCAAGATAAACTATGAGGGTATACATTTTTAGATTCGATCTCCTATTGAGATTTCATTGTTTTCTGTAAATTGTGAATGATAAATCATCTATAAAATATTAATAAGATAATTTATCTATAAAAGCATATAAATGTTTACATTTCCCTTACCAAAAATAAATCTTTTCTTATACTTTCAAAAAACGGTCTCCATGTGACTTCATCTATGAATGGATATATATGACATGGATTATCATGACTCCTATGACCAAAAATGAAATCAGATTAGAGGGTTGATTTGAAATCCCACCATCTCCTGGCAGCCATTGGTAAGGATTTCTTCCTGACTCCTCTAGTGTAAGGAATATCAAATTTTATCTGATAATGAAGAGGTTAAACATATTATATATACTAGAAACATTTAAAGAATAGTAAAACAATAGAAAAAGTTCTAACCAAAATTGTCTCCCACAACTGAGAGATTATCACATTGTCCACACTTCTCCAGTCATCATACAGAATGCTTACTTTGTTCTTACCCAGAGTTGATACAAATCATTTAAAATCGTTTGCATTTGGACCTCTAAGAATATCATCCTCATCAAACTCAACGAGTATCCTCTTATCCTATCTATGTGAAAGTGATAATTTTGGTAAATGTTTGCACACACATTTACCAACTCTTGAACTCTTTGTCATAATAAGAGCACATTAGGAGGATTGGGGAACATCAAGAGGAGCATGTGAATGTTCCTCCGCCAAGGTATGACTAATATTCTAATCTCTAGAATAACGTGGTTGATCAACTAATTGATATGTAATTATCATTAAAATAAACAAAACAAACAATAGTTTACAAATATTAAAATTCAAATATTATAATACTAATGTAAACAAAAAATAGAAAATTGTACTAAGTTACGTAATAGTAAACATGGCTAATATGGTAAGCATGTTAAACAATGATAAATACGTTAAAGATGGTAAACATGGTAAAAATGGTAAACCTGGTAAACATGGTATACATGGTAAACATGTTAAGGTAATTTCTATTGAACAAAAACTATTGATATATAATTTATGTAATGGAAAAAAAGATAAATTAAACTAAACAAAATTAAAACTAACAAAAATTAATACTTTTTTTTAATACGCATTTTCATAAAGAAAAAACATAAAATATCTAACATTTTATGAAAAAAATAAATGTAAATAAGAAATAAACGAATGTTACCTGTAATTTTAGGAATTTACAAGTGGATTGTTTTCCAAATTTCTTTATCGTGATCGTTACTTATGGAACAAGCCATGTCTTCAATATGCTCATCATTTTGTTCTATTAATCTTTAAATGGAAGTAGGGATCTCACATAAAACAACATCTTTATCATGTTCATCTGCACCAACATATTGTTTGTTCCCTTGTAAAACAACAACCCACTGCATATCCGATTGATCTACTAAATAGAAAATTTGTTTTGAATGGGTTTCCATTATAAAATAATTAGTTGTGTCTTCTAATCTATTATGATTAACAACTACCATTCCAAATTCATCGTGTCTCACACTGTTGTAACTAATAAACCATTTACAGCTAAAAACATGAGCTTTAATTTTAAATTAATCAACCTCCCATATTTCATGAATCACTCTATAATATGTACTTGTTGTAGTAATTGTGTTTTTGTTTTTCGCACTCGAAAAATGCATTGTTTCTGAAAACACCAAAACACCACTATTCTAAACTGCACTTCTGTTTTCTGGAGCTTTCATATGAAATGTATATCCATTAATCTCATAATCGGTCCATGTTATCACATTTAAACATGGACCACCCACTACCCATTTTAATGTCTCAGATACATCTGATCTACCAAGAAATGCCTTTATAAAAAATAGAATTTTTTTTTATGCTCATTCAAAATCCACATTTATTTCTTCTTTGGATGACATTGTTTCAACTCATTCATATGAAATGTGATATACAATTGAGCATCATCTATGTTATTCACGATATATAATTCTATCTTCTTCATCTGTTCAGCTGACAATGATTTGACATTCAAGGTATGAATCCTATTTCCCTCACAATTATCTCGTTCTTGGTGAGGTGGAGGCAAACCTATGTATTTTTTCATAGCCATGTATCTCGTAAAAAACCCTGAATCCTCCTCAGAAATATACTTTTCAATAATGGAGGCTTTAGGTCAATATGGATTCATAACATAATCCTTAAATATTTTCATATACCTTTCAAAAGGATACGTCTAATGAAGATATACAGGTCCAGAAATCATTATTTCTAGAACATGATGAATCACTAAATGCACCATTATATCAAAAAAAATATGGAGGAAAATACATTTCTAATTGACAATGTATACATTTTTCCTCCTCTTCCAAAATGTTCAAATAATTCACATTAATCACCATATTACAAATTGAATTGAAAATATAACACAACTTCATTATTGTCTTTATTAAACGGATGAGAAATATTCAATGCAATGCAACTGGTAGAATTTGTTGCATCATGATGTGACAATCATGAGATATCATACCAATCAACTTCATGTCCTTCAATGAGGCAAAAATTTTTACATTTGAAGAATAACCATGAGTCACTTTGATATCATGATGACAATGAAAAAAGATTTTTTCTCCCACTTTGATAATGTATGAAAAGTCGGGGGAAGAGATGTTTGTCTTCCATTAAGAGTGGGAGCTAACTCCAATCATATTATGATTGATAGTAAGTCTAATCTTGCATTCGACCCATATTTTGTCTTTACTTTAATATCTAACAATGTTCCAATCAAACATTCCTGGATATTCTTCTCCATGTGCTTGACATCAATACTTTGTTTAACTTCTTGATATCTCTAATATGGTAGCTCAAAAAATATTGACCATTAATTCCAAATATGTCTATCATTACCAGATTTTTGTGTCTTTCCCAATGTCACATCATGGTTTTCACCCTCCCAAAATATATATCATGGGATAAAGGTTTTGGAGAAATATCAAATTCTTTTGAGCCATTGAATGCCTTTTTTAGTCTTCTATAAGGGTGATCCATAGAAAAAAACATTCGATGACTCATGTACAATGTTTTCCTCCCATGATGAAATTGACAATATGAAGCCTGTTATTCACAAATTGGACATGCTTTATGCCCTTTAACACTGTATCTAGAAAAATTTCCATCTGCATGGAAGTCATTTATAGTGAACATAAGTACTACATACAGTTGAATATATTTCATTTTATATGAATCTTATACCCTAATATCATCCTCCCATAAAGGATTCAAATCATCATTCAATGGTGATAAGAAAATATAAATATCATTGACGAGTTTCTTTATACTAGATATCATTATACTTAACATGACATATTTGCGATTCAAACAAGCCTCAGGAGAGAGGTTGTAAATTACCAATAAAATAGGCCATGAACTATGTGTGCTACTGAGGGATCGTTATGGATTAATTCTATCTATTCTCCACCCTAGTCTATGATTTATAATTTAATTTCCAAATGTAGGATACTGGTCATCAATTTTCTTCCATTGTGGAAAATCAACTAGATGACGTGTTTTTCCAGCACAAATCCACTCATCATCATGCCATATTAACCTATTTACATCTTGTGAATTAGAAAATAAACTTTTCAAATGATGAATTACAGGAAGATACCAAAATAAATTTGAAGGGATCTTTATAATCTCTACACCAGCCTTTGATATTTCTTTCACCTTATAACATGATGTCCCACATTTAGGAATATCTAACAGAAACTCATATTATGTTCTATATATCATACATACATTTAGACAGGAATGTGTTTTCTTATATCCTAATCCAATTGGGCATAATATTTTCTTGGCCTTAGAATGTGATAGTGGAAGATCATTATCTTTTATAAGAATGTATTTCATCAATTATAGAACCTCTATAAAACATTTTTCACTCTATCAATGTTTCTCCTTTTGGTTAATCAATATTAACACCACCGACAAAAACATAAAATCCATATAACTAGTATACAATGGTTTTTCATCATCACCATATAGATGCACAAATATCGGTTCTATCATAATTGGTTCTACTGCGATATTGTGAATCATTTTTTCAATTCCATAATAGTTACCATCTTGAAAATATTTACCATTAGTAGATCTGACATTCTGTCCAGTTTCACCATGCCAAATCAAAGGGTTGTAACTCGGATTAAAACCATGACAGATATGATGATCTTTTATCTATCTACTTTTCAACTTCTACATATTCAAACATTTTAGGAATGGACATAAGAAAGTTTCACTGCTTTGAACATTTAATTTAGAAAATTCCAAAAAGGCATCAACTCCTTCCTCTTATTCATTACTCATTTGATGTGCCTTAATCCAACATTGAACCATTATTACCTATAAAAAATATAAAAATTATACATCTTTCTAAGATAAGGAAAATACTTGTTTATATGAAAAATATCATTATTTAAATGTAAATCAATTTTGATATATAAAACAAATCTATGTGTATTTAAAAAAATATGCTTCAAAAGGATTTTTGAAAAGAAAATATATTTAGATATAACAGTTTTAAATTCATTATGGATCCATTGTTTTTAAATCTCATCAAGAATACATCCTGGTGTAACTGGATACCTAATTCACCCTTCCGTAAAAAAAATATAAAGTATAAATATTAAAATATGTTTACATTCACTACATAAAATTACACAGATCCCAATGATTTGAATCTCCTAGACAACCCCCACACCTCTAGACAGCGCCCACCCCCTGGACACCACCCCCCCCCCTTGGACACCACCCCCACCCCCTTGGACACCACCCCCACCCCCTTGGCCACCCCCCCCCCCCACCCCGGGACACCCCTACCCCTTATACAACACCCCCACCCCCTTGGACACCACCCAAACCCCATTGTACACCACCCCCACCCCCTTGGACACCCCCACCCCTTTGGATAGCCCCCCCCCCCCCCTCGCACACACACACACCCTAGACTACCACAAACCCTCCAGACAACCCCCCTGGACCCCCCCCCCCCCCCCCCCCCCCACACCCACCCCTACCCCCTAGACACCCTTGGACACCCCAACCATCAAGATAGCCACCCAAACCCTCTGGACAGGCCCCCACCCCCTTGGACAGACCCCCCCCCCACCCTTAGACTACTCCTCTATGGACACCCTGGACACCCCCAACCCTCTGGATAGACCCCACGCCTCTGGATAGCCCCCCCCCCCTCCCCACCCCCTAAATAGCCCCCACCACTCTCAACATCGCCCACCCTTGGGACAGCCCCTACCACCTTGGACAGCCCACTCAACTCCCTATACACCATCCCCCACCCTTCTGGACACCCATACCCCCTTAGCCCCCTCACCCCCAAGAAACCACCCCCTAGACACCCCAACTACCTTTCACAGCCCCGACACCCCCTGGACACCACCCCCACCCACTTTAGCATCCCCTGCACCCCTTGGACACACACAACTCCCTATGATAGCCCTCACACCCCCCTGGACACCACCCCCACACCCTTTGACATCCCTTGGACACCCCCACCCCCTTGGACACCACCATCACCCCCTTGTACACCCTTTGGACACCACCACCCCCTTGGACAGCCCCCCACCCCCTGGACACCACCCCACACCATTGGACACCCCCTGGACACTGCCACCCCCTTGAATAGCCCCCACCCTTCTATATAGACCCCACCTCTTGGATAGTCCCCACACCTCTAGCCAGCCCCCACTGGACACCCCCCCCCCCACCCCTCTTGGACACCATCCCAAACCCCAACCCCCTTGGAACCCCCCACCCTCCCCCCTGACACCCCCAACCCTCTGAACACCCCCCTCCCCCGGACAGCTCCCCAAACCCTGTGGATAGGCCCCCACCCCCTTTGACAGCCCCCCCCCCTTCCCCTCTACAGCCCCACACCCCCTTCCACACCCCACCCCCTTGGACCCCCCCCCCCACACACACACACAACCCTGGACTGCCCCCCCCCCTCCATGGACACCCTAGACACCACCAACCCTCTGGACATGCACTCGAACCCTTTGGACAACCCCCACATCTTTGGATAGCCCCCCTACCCTCTTGACATCCCCCACCCCTTAGACACCCCTACCCCCTTCGGAAGCCCACTCACCATACTAGACACCACCCACCCCCTGGAAACCCCTATCCCATTAGACAGCCCCCTCATCCCCTTCACCCCTGGACAACCCCCATGGACACCCCCAACCCCCTGGATAGCCCCTACACCCCCTGGACCCCCTCCCTTGACATCACCTCCAACCCTTGGACAACCCCAACCCCCTTGAATGGCCCCCACACCCCCCTGTACACCAACTCCCACCCCCTTTGTCACCCCCTGGATAGCCCCCCACCACCCCCTGGACACCACCCAGCCACATGGACAACCCCCCCCCCCCCAACCCACTCTCTTTGACACCCCTTGTACGTGCGCACACATAAACAAACAAAAATCTTAAACATTCATGATATCACTTCCATGGTTTCATTCACCGGAAAAGAATTTAGCGTCGTATAAATGAACAATATGAAACATACAATGACTACAAGAATAAATATAGAAAAATAACGTCTAAAAAATTAGATTATGGCATACTGAAAAATAACTGAAACTGAGCCATGTGAGGCTTATATGACTGTTGCGAGTCAACCTGATAGATCTGATGACAATAAAGATAATCAATGATGTTGGAAAAATGAGAATATAGGGAACAACTTCAAAGAATCCTTTCTAGATTTTCTAAGCGGGAGAGACGATTCGCAGGTCACCCGATCATAGAAAACAGAATTACTGAATATGGGGTGCGATAAATCATTTCAAATATTTTTAACATCAGTTATTTAATAAACTATGTGATAAACTATATTTTTCTTATTTTTATAATGTCTGTTATTTAATAACCAATGTAGAAATTTTTTTATAATGTTGGTTATTTTATAACTGATGTTATAAATGGGGGTTTATCATATCAGTTTAATTATAATCGATGTGATAAATTAAAAATATTTTCTTTTATAAAGTCAGTTATTTTATGACCGAGGTGATAAAGTTCTCTAGATTAGATTTTCGTGTTGGTTATAAAATAACTGACTTAAAAAATCTAATCATCGATTTTTTGATGTTGGTTATAAAATAACCAATGTAAAAAATGAATCCTTGTTGATATATCACGTCAGTTATAAAATAACTGACCTGATATATCAATATTTGAAGTATAGTAAATTAGTTTTATAGACCTGACAAGAAAAAAGTTGACATGTTAAACATTTTTTCCACTAGTGGAACCACTATTTCTATGTGTTAACTGTTTCATTTTTAACGTGAATTTTGGTTCTGTTGATCTGGTCAATTAAATATGATCACATATTCATCATCTAGAAAAAAATTATTCATAACATAATTATATTATATATTAATTATATATAAATATATAGTCCTCAACAAAAGTTTTAGATTGAAAAATTAACTACATTATTCATGGATATGGTAGGTCATACACATGCATGAATGCTTGTTTCGCTTTTTTATGGATGGAAGGATAAAAATGTAAATCATAATTAAATTTTATTTAATAATTATTATATCATATATATTCATTTAATATATCCTTATTATCATCGATTTAATCATTAATGAAAAAAAATCTCTTCATAGAGGTTGTAGTCCATACATACGCTTGAGTAGCATTATCATTTTCAAATGAATGTGAATATAAGTAAGTAGATATGATATTATTATTAAATAGTTATAGTTATTTTAAGACATTATTCTATAAAAATTAAACCCATAATAATGAAAATACATTTAATTTGGTGATAGTAACTGAATTGTATATCTACATTTTCATGGAAGACCACAAATATGCCTGAATGATACAATCACTTTCCATGCGATTGAAAATGGTGAATAATGGAGGTTCTATAATCATAATGGAATTTTAGTATATTAATGAAAATTAACTTATCATTTTCTGAATAATATCATAGAATTATTTGAGTAAAAATACTAAATAATTTTTAAAGAGATTGGGTGGGATAATTACCTCATTTCTGGTAGGTGTAACGTCCCTAACCCAGAATCCATTAAACAGGTGCTTGGAGTTTGGTCACCACATAACCTTATCATGCCTTATCATATGATAGAACTTTCTAAATAACATCAAGGGATTAATTTATCATTCAGGGAGTCAATTACCTATTTAATAGAGTATTCCATAGTAGGTAAAATGTGATATATTGAAAAGAATAAAAAATAAACTAAAAAAATGGATCATTAACCATTTCCCCAAACAATGTACAAACCACAACAAAATATAAAGTATTACATGTCTTGATAACATTTACAATAGTGAAGAAAAACCCAAAATAAAGACAAAAGTTGAATCCCTATTATTGGACCTGACTTCATGTCAAGATCTGCGTCTGAGCATATCCCATGTCTAACTCAACTCACTAGCATAGGGATTGGGCCCTTATCCGGACCTGTAACCATGAAAGCTTCTCAGGTACCCGATGGTGACCCAAGCATGGTGTGATAACAACATAGTAGGCCACCAACAATGATGTCCACAAAATATCCAATCTAAATATATAGTGCATGAAAGTACTAAATAAATGAAAATATGGAAGAAAGATAACTTATGTTTCAATAGTTGACAATATTCACTTTAACCATTCCCATCTTGTATTCGATTTTCTTCACTTGTTCCAGGGGTTCGTATTTTACATCATTTAAACAATGCATAAGATGGTTAATTACCATGCATAAAGGAATAAGTACATTTCCCTCTCTCACTAGGGATAAACATTTCCTAAACATTTACATCGCACATACCTTGGATCCTTAGTCTAGGTAGTCTCATCAAAGGAACCCATTATGGGCCTATAGCCTCAGTCAGAATCCATTACCTGTGAATTCTAGGTGTGGTGTTTAGATCTTTAGTCTAACCCAACCCTTGAGAGGAGCCTTAATCCATTATCCCACAACACCAGGCCATCTTCACAAACTTATTTATCCATTCACCACATATAACATATCGCAAACAATACATAATTAATATACATAACATCCAAATTTCAAATTTTATTTAAGACACAAATAATCCTTATGTGCCTTAACCCGTGAACACATTTTACACTTAATAAACACGACACAATTAACCCATTTCCATTTTTATACCTTAACCCATTTTTCATAGTCAACAATTACCATACATTATATTATTTAAGAGAGTCATATTTTCATATTCCTTGTCCCAATTATGCATTCCCATTATAATTTCATTTTCCATTTTCCACATTCACATAAATTTATTAAACATCCTTTTTAAAAAAATTTCTAACAATACCATATTCCATTTCCTATCACAAGACACATCAATTATAGGTGCCTCCTCAAAATTCAAACTAACATGTAAACACATTTACCATGGGATCTATTTCATCACAAATTAACTTTAGGCTTATCCTTACATTTATCCATGTTCGGGAATATTAGTGCACCCAATGCGTGGACCTAATCTAGTCTAATAAATATCAATGTATCCCACAGGGATCATGAGGAGTCTAAATCTTAATTTTCCAAACTATATTACTAATAATTAATGTTGTAATAAAAATCGCATCAAGAGGGAAGTGATATAACAACCAAACATGCAAAAATTAATAATATGACAATGGGATATAACTTTAAGAACACCTACTTTGAAGTTGTAGATGGATGCTTACCTAACCTTAATATTAGATCCGGTTTCAAGCACCATTTTTTAATGTCCCGAAATCAGATTCCACACAATAATACCATGGGCCTGGTTTCCAACCTGGCATCAAGTCCATATACCTAAATTCCAAAGGAAACAAAATAGCAGCAACAGAATAGGTGTGTCTATGGGGACACTATAACCTCGTCACTAGAGTGATAAAAAAATCAAATCAATAATATACATGTAGAAAAAAATAGTAAACAACCAACAGATGAATATCAAATAATTTTAGAATATAAAAATATTCCAGAAGCCAATTCGTAAACAACATGGTGATATATGTTATTTGTCTAGGAAAGAAACGAAACATGGTCCAAGAAGTACAGTAAAATACATGAATTCAAAACTCCAAAAGACCCAAAATGTTCTATCTCTAAATAGTTTCACAATCCTCAACTCAATATTATGCTCCCTAGCCCCAATGCATGTTATAAAATAATCCTTCAGAATGTGGGTGCTTTCACCTATCTCAACCTACATCAAAATAGAATATTCGAGTACCTAATGGTGGCCCGAACAGGGTGTGAGATACAATCCTAGTAGGTAACCACCCAATTATCTGTAAAATTCCAAATTGTACAATATAATAAGATAATAAGTGTGAATTTAAACATGTCAATAGTATTTAATTTTATGCTAATCATGGCATATCAACTTCTACGAATGTGATACTAAGTAGCCTCTTGAGGCTCCCTTCACAACAAGTGTAATCTCCAATGTAAGGCAACTACAACAAAATGATGTAACCAAAACAACTTTATCATAAATCCATATATATCATGTCAGCCACATCCTTTCCATATCATGGAGTGTCAGAGAAACCACAACCAATCTGTTCAACTAATCATATAACTACTTCCATGGTCATTCAATTTAAACAGAGTGTAAGACCATGAAATTATGGATCCATGGTCTATAAGACCACGATATCCTCATTTAATTCCTAGGAGCATCTCGGTGGAAACTTAGTTAGCCACCAATTGTACTCCACGAAGAATTTCATACCGAACATTTCCTACGTGAGTCCAAGAATGTCATATCCAAGGTGTATAAATTCCCATGGAATCCTATGGAATCAATACCCAATGAGCATACTCAATCCAAGGCATCCACTACCATATTCAACATTTTGGGAGAATGTATAACATAACTATTCATTTATCCTATAATCCATACCATTTATCATTTCTTAATATACTCTATTTGATACAATATGAGTTTACCTACCCATATAACCATTTATATCCAAATACACCATAAGATTATATCAACTCATGTATCAGAAGCACTAAATCAGCCATTAGAGTAATTCAAAAAGATCTAACAGGTACACCAACTCATTTAACATATCACTAAAATCCATTTACTCAATTCATGCAAGGAATAACATGTTAATAAAAGGTAAAGAGGAAGAAAATATCTGTGTAAGAAATCCAATAATGAGTATACCCTCTCATTATAAAAAACATACATTCAAGACCGCCAATTAATACAACCAAATAGGCATATCATATAACTCATTTCATTGGCGGAAAGTCATCACCTTTGTCTTGTCTCAAAACCCTTTTGTTGTAATTATGATTCCTATATATAAGAAAACAATAGAACACACCCCTGTGTGGTTAAACCAAGGAATAATAATAAGATTTCATAAGGAATAACCCATGGGTGTCTAGGGTTTGCGAAATGGCCACCAACACCTCAGAAATGAATCTATGGGAATCCCTAATATGTTCAAATCCATTTAATTCAATAAAAAAATTTATTTTTTCTTTCATTCAAAAATGTTTTGTGGGTGGAACAATGTAAATTAGACTAATAAAGCACCAAAACTCAAGGAAAATTTATAGACCACCTACCTTAGCCTCGTAGTGGATTTCTCGTCTAGTATCAACTCCGACTTCAAATCAAATGGGACAAAAATGAAGAATGAATGAAGAACGTGAAATTAGGTATAATCATCCTTCACATAAATAGTGCAATAGATATCCATAGGAATAATGAATGACTATAAAGGAATCAATTACTCACCTTTACAAATCAATTGAGATGATTTGTGATTGAAATAGATATAAGAAGAATAAATAAGATAAAATCCATGATTAGTCATCAAGGTTCCTCTCAAAAGGGTATCTTTGTTACCCTTTGAATAAAACCAAATTGTGTTTATAAAAGATCTTAATTTAATTTAAAATTATTATATCTTCCCAAAATGTTATGTGGCTGGATGGTTTAGTCCCATAGTTTGATAAACCATTCTCCAAACCAGATGATATGTTGTATGAAAAAGGAACCTGCACCATTTGACAAAACATCTGTAAACCATCAAAAACCCCTCTGTAAAAGTTTCAAACATGGATTCATGATCTTGTAGTCTGTTTTACACATTTTTTACTAAACTTTCAGCCTTACCCCACTCACTTCCCACAACTCGCATGATTTTTTAAACTATACATCCTTCCATACACATTTTATAATAACCACGTGCAAGGATTAAATCACACTGAAACAAGGGTTACGGGCTACAAAAAATACCCATACACCCCTAACACTTCTATAAAATCATATGGTATTCACATTATGATATATTTAAATATTAAGACTGAATGCGAATGTAATAGTTCCCCATAAAAAAACAAGAGTTCTTACAATCTTCCACACTTAAAGTAATTCATCCCAAAAAAATTCTATCATGTGTTGTCAAGATTCATTTGAGCAAAAATCCCTCAAATGGTCATGTACATCAGCTTCATTCACCAAAGTCGCATCCTATAAATTTCAATGTTTCCATAGAACCCATTCTAGAGGAACTAACCAACCTCGAAGAACCATCATGCTCCTTTCAATAATACAAAAAGGGTTCTCCTAAAATTTTGCATCAACCTGTAGCTCAACCTAAATGGGATGAAAAGCGTGAGATGGGTCTGATAGATAGTGGTGCTATTGAGATACATGGAAAACATCATGAATGGCTCAGTACCTCTAGGAAAACTAAAACCGATAGTCTATGAACCCAACTCTATCTAGAATCATGATTGGCTCAACATATTACAGTGAAATCATACCTTATAACATGGTCCATTGGTGTCCCAGCCTCGACGAAACATATTGGAAGACCATATCCCTAACCTCGTACTCTAGAGGTTGTCTATGGTAGTGGAATAATATTTCTATCAAGACTGTACAGTATCCATCTACTTCTAAATCAACTTGACCTTCTTAGAAGCCTTTTGATTGAGATGTGGCCCCAAACAATATCCCTCACCTACCTATAAAAAACACTAGGCGATCAAGGTGGAAAACTATAGAAATCCCAATATTGGGAAATCTATATCAACTAATATTATATTTCATTATATGTAAACTCATTCAGGGGAATATGCGGCACCCAAAATCCCCCATAATCTATGATGTATTCTCATTTCATTTCCTCAAGAACTTCTATCATATGCTCTGACCAGACATCAGTTTTATGGTGGTATGTTTTGCTTACAATCACCACTATACCATGTTCCCTAGGAAAACTATGCTAGAAAGGTGGCATAAAAATAGCATCCCAACATGATAGAATATTGTTTGGGACCCCATGAAGTTATATTATATCTCTAATATAAAACCCCGAAACTAATCCACACAGAAGGTTTTCGTGATCAAAAATAAATAAGAAACTTTAATGAGAAACTCAATAACATCCCACGAAGCATTGTTACCTCATGGGGACCTCAGAAAACCAGTCATGAAATCAAATGCACCATCATCTCATTTCTATCCAGAATAGCTAATTTCTATAAAATTATGAATGTTTGTTAATGTTTTTTCTTCACAGGAATATAGATGTAACATGTCATATGAAAACCAGATACCTCTTTCTCCATACTTGACCACCAGTACTAATGGTGTAAGTCATGGTACATCTTGCTGACTTTGGGGTACACTGCCCAAGATGAGGACTATAACTCCCACATATACTCCTCATGTATTTACACTAAAACCCAAATGTGTTCATTGATACACAAGATCTCATACCTTCTTACCATCGAACCAGGAGGTGGTTCCTCATCTTCCACACCCTCCTACATGAATGACCCCTCTGAATCTGAAAACTGCATCATCCTCAATCTATCGAGCAGGGTATAGGTATCAACTAAGGCCGATAGTTATGTCTTCCCCTAACTTTTCTTCACCTCCATGATTATGTCAGATAACAAATCCATGATCTTCCACTTGTTATTGTCATGTTGAACTACATGTAATCGAGTCCTCATTCTCAGTGCACCGACAACTACTTTTCCATTTACAGGAATATATGAGAGCTCAATTTGAATATACTATATGCACTCCACCCACCTTCATTATATCAAATTCAAATTATAATACATAAATATATACTTGACTCTCTTTAGGTCCAGGTACACCACCAATTTCTCTACCAGTAAATAATGTCTCCAATAGTGCAATGTTTGAACAACCACGACAATCTTGAGATCATGCATTGAGTAGTTCCTATCATATGGAATTAGTTGTCGAGACCTATAGACCATTAATTTATCTACCAAAATTAGTATTTCACACATCCTGATACCTAATGTGTCGTAATACACAGCATAGCTCTTTCCCAACTCCGAAAGAACCAGGACCAGTGATGTAGTCAATCGTCCTTTCAACTCCTAAAACGTTTCCCCATATGAATCTAACCATAAAACATCACGCCTTTTTTAGTCAATCCCATTAGTAGAACATTTAATTTTGAGATGTCCTGTATGAAATTATTGTACTAACCATCTATCCTTATGAAAAAAATTACCTCAAAGACGTTCCTGGGCTACTCCTTAGAAGCTATAGCTCTCACCTTCTCTGGTACCACTGATTCTCTTATCTCTAAGATAATTTAAACTATGTAGGTAATATAATCCATCCAGAAGTGGCACTTTGGGATCTTATAATATAATTTATTCTCTCTTAGTGTATTCAAAATGATCTTAGGAAGATCAGAATGGTCATGTTGATTGGGAAAATACACCATGATATCATCCATGAAAACAACCAAAAACGAATCTAGATAAGGATGGAAGACTACGTTCACCAGTTCCATGAAAATCAATTTCACATTTATAAGACTAAATGTGATAACCAGATACTCATATAGAACATACATAATAAGAAAGGATGTATGAGGTATGTATTTAGGTCAAACATGAACATGGTGATACTTAAATCTAAAATCAAATTTTGAGAACACCCGGTCACCTAAAAGATGATCAAACATGTCATATTTACATTGCAAGGTATATTGGTTCCTTACTATTAGTTTTTTCAATTCCAGATAATCCACACATATCCTACGGGTAACATCATCCTTTTTTTAATGGATTAGAAGACCCCTTGGAGAATTTCTAGGTCAAATGAATCCCTTTTCCTTTAAATCCCATTGATTCTTCTAGAGATCATGTAACTCTATCTAATCCATCCTATAAGGAGGAATGGACACTGGTCAATCTCCTAGAACCAGATCAATGGATAACACCAACTATATCTCTGGAGTTAAACTATAAAATTCATCTAGGAACGCATACCTTAAATAATCAACCACTATAAGAAAGAATATCTAATTTGTTCCGTAATCATCCAGATACAAACTCAAAATCTTGGTTGTCATCCCTTATAGTCTACAATGCTCTAGTCCATTTTGGCTCACCTGGAAATCCGATTCACCATTTTGTGTATAAAATACACCCTCTAGTGATGTGAAATTACCACTCTAGATATCGTAGTCAACATAATATTTCTAATGAACTAGACAATAAGTTCTAAGTATGATGCCAAACCCTATCATCTTGATAACATAAATATCCTAGAAAAGTTACCCCCACCAACCACAAGGGGTAACATGCTACAATAGCGCACACCCTCTATTATGATCCCCAAAAAATGTCCAACATCATAATGCTCTTAGAAGATATGATAATGAGCTTGAGTATTTTTCATAAAAACTAAATATATGAAACTTTTTTATGCACATTTACCAAAAAGTTCAGATGCAATAGTAAAGAATACAATGATTATACCCTTCATGGTAGATGGTCTTGCCCCCTGAATAACAGTGGTAGGTTGTATTGAATAGATCTGGCATGAACCATGACCATATTATACAACATCACTTCTCAGAGTAGGACCAGTCTAATGTCTCTATGTAACTGGCTCCTAGATTCCTCATCCATGACCAACACTACCTCGACTTGATCAAATAGAAATACTCTAACTCCATACCTGACACAGGGCTGAGAAACCTGCCCCTGAACTTAGTTTCAAATTTGACCCCTACCGCTCATATGTTGAGGAAAATTCTTCAAATAGTATTACATGTGGCCCATACTACAAAACTCTCAAAACATGAATGGGTCATGGTCACATTGATTCTTCATGTGGCCCTTTCATTCACAGTGATGAAAGAACATTGATCTACAAGTACACACATCCTGACTAATACTCATCTAACGTGAAGCCTCAAAATAGTTCTTTCGGCCTGAAGACACTAAACCACTAGGTTAAGAAAAATAATGTTCCTTCTCAATTCCCCAATATTTTAATAGGATCCTCTCTATAATCATAAATTGAATCACAATTTTAGTAATAGAGGCCCATCTGAACACATTGACATGAAATATGATAGTGTGTTGGTAACCTTACTTGAATCATCTCAATATCGTTATCTCGTCAGTAAGGTACTTCAGTGAAAAATACTACAACTCTATCAATCAAGTAGAGTACTCCATAACCATCATTAAAACCTACTCCAAATGCATGAACTCACTATGTTTCTCTTAGTGTAGAGTCTCAAGGGAGAAATAGTCATAGAACCTGGTTTGAAAATCATCCCAAACCATATTTCATAAATTTTTTGCCTAGTTGAGAACATCCCACAAGCACTTATCTTATCTATGAATCTTGTAATCCATGAGATTACCACTCCTCTTATTTTTTGTCACTATATGACCTATAATCAAAAAATTAGTCTTCATCCATATCTTAGCAGCCTATGGACCACCATCCCCTATGAACATGGAAGGATGTTGCTACAAGAACACACACATCAAATCATCCATAGACAAGGAAGGTTGCAGTGCTCCTTAAGAAAATTTTATGAAGTGATAGAATAATCTACAGAATGATTCCCCATCACCTGTCTCCATTACAAATTCAGGTTCTATAGCTTGAGCTAGAAGAGGATCCACTGCTAGCCTATAGCCCACCATCTCCGAAGTGTGGTTGTCGTCAACCTCTCAACACTCCACTATAGGTCTTCTTTGTAGAATTCATATTCAATGAAAAACACATGCCATATAAAAGAACTATATTAAATTCATATCTCAAAATCAAATGATTGGTCAAAACCCTCCTAAAAAATTATTCCGTATGGACTTCTTCTAAATACCGGACTATAAAAAATAGACACCAAAAACCTCTAGATGCACTGCCTCTTTCCCACTCAAATTTCGGGTCTAGGTTATTTCTTTATTTCATAGTTCAATTTTACATTTAAATTTAATTTAATATTCATTTCCATTACATATAAATACACATTAATGGTAAATCCAAATGGTTCACCAAATTCCGATCCATGGGGGCCAATTCACCTCATGAATCAATAGTGCCTAAGTCTTGGTTGGTTACATGGCCTCAAAGCATCTCCCCTAAAACCATTGGAAGTTGACTAGTAGCGAGGTCCTAGATTGGTCTATGGGTAGACTATTACCTCATTACTGGCAAGATATACAATGGAATCAATAAAATACAAGTATCATAAGTAGTAAACAATCAATAGTTGAATATCAAATGAGATAAGATTACATAACAATTTCATAATTAATTTCATAAAAAAAATGATGATACATGTTATGTATCTAATAAATCTTCCAAAATAAGACTAGGCAGTACCGTACATTATATATAACCAAATCACCAAAAATACCCAAAAATATGTAATTTTTAAATACCATCCAGATCCAAGCTCAATCCCTTGCTCCCTTGATTCTAAGAATGGTTCAAAATCAACACTTGAACTATGGATTTCCCCATGTCTCTACCTATATCCAAATAGTATGGTTAGGTACACAATAGTGGCCCAAATTGGGTTAGAAATATTATCCCATACAGTAACTTCCCAAATATCTATACAAGTTCATGTTTTGTAATATAATAATCTATGTAGTGTGTATGTAAAATGTTATGCAACTAGTTAAATTAATTATCTCATGGAATTTATATATTGAAAAAAATGATACTAAGTAGCCTCTTGTAGAACCCTCCAAAAACAAATTTCATCTCATAACAATGCTTCTACAACAATAAGAAGTAACCAATACATCCTCACTTTTCATCCATAAAAAAATTCAACCACAACCATTCCATATAATGGAATGTAATAGTAACCATGAACAAGCTGTTCAACAAAAAATATCACAATTTCCATGTTCATGTCTTATAAATATTGTTTCACACAACTAAGGGATGGATCCAATGTGTAGAAGACCAAGGTATCCTCATCAAGTCCCATGATAATCTTAATGAAAACTCAGTTAGCACTGGTTGGAGTCCTAGGATCAGGTTATATCGAACATGTCCTATGTGAGACAAAGAAAGTCATATCCAATGGGTAGAATTGCCCAGGAAATACCATGGAATCAATAACCATTGATAATAGTAAATAAAATCCATACACTACCTCATTCAAGATCTAAATAGTATGTACAAGGCATTTATTCATTCATTAGTCACTCTATACCATTTATCATTTCAAACTATATACTATTTCATACCTTTTGATTCTACCAACTAATATAACCATTTATACTCAAAGACATCAACAGAATAATCCCACTCAATTATTAAAATATCAAAATCAACCATTAGAGTAATTCATAAATATCCAATAATCATATCAATTCATTTAACATATCACTAAAATACATTTTTTCAATTCAAGCATGACATGGCATGATATGATGGAATGGAAAATATTATGGTAACCTAAAATAATATAACATTTCATTTCAAAATAAGAGAACATTAGTGGAATGTAAAAATATATAAATTTAAAAGAAAACTAATTCTCAATTATTAGTAACTAGTGATATATAAAATGTTCGTGAAAAAGTTAACCACCATAAAACAATAAATTTGTGATTGGTTAAAAGAGCATTGATTCTCTATAAATGAATGTAAATTGATAATGATTATATTTTATCATCATTTTACTAATTTTGAGGATTTATTTTACTATCAAGATAAAATAATAATGAAAATACACATTCCTCATTTCTTTCCATTTTATAATCAAAATGTCATCCTTTTCATTTGTTTCGATAAATTCCACTGATATCTCATCTCATACCCCATGAAATGGATATTCAATATGAATTTTTCGTGCATGAAGAACTAAAATTGACATTTAATGGATCATAAGATCCCAAATTCATTCCTTCTATCACTACAAATTTATAAAAACAAAAATGGATAGAAAACGTTATACAATATCATCCAATGTTCAAAATAAAAAATTTCATAAATAGTTAACCTTAAGAAACCTCCAAAATATGTGGGACCAAATATGAATCCTAAATATTGGAATGATTTGATCAAATATTCTCAATAGATAAATATAGAAATAATTTTATTCATTCATATCATCCCGTATTGAAAATTATATAGCCTAATAAGTTCCCTACTTTGGAGTCGCCTATAAACCATATAATCGTCCAAAATATTATTGACATTTTATTCATTAGATAAGATCTTGCCTTAGGGAAAAATATTTCCATTTGGATTTATATAATCATCCTTCCACTAATAGAGGATCATAATTTGATTCAAAATATCAATTGTGACAGCCATCATCAAAAATCTATATAGAGAGAGATAATCATTTCTCAGAATCACACCAAATTTTAGTAAAGGATGAATAATAATATATTTATATGGCTCATTAATACAAATTACTTTGTGAATCTTTTTACACTATAGTGGAAGATAAGTGTACTATAATTATTAGGATTCACTTTAGTTGTTGTGATTTCATAATCCTTCCATTTTTTCCTCTATCATTAGAGGTTATTATGGCTTATTGTCTTCATTATCCCATTGATTTAGTAATGGATTCACAAAATTTCCAAACTCCTTACACCTATAGAACTGATTTTTTTTTTGTGGTATATTCTATTGAAACCTCTCTTCATTACATTGATTTACTTACTTCTTAATATTACGTTTATAGTATTTTTCTTGATGTATAGGTTTCCCATACATTAAATATCTTCCTGATCCTTTATGGAATTTGACTATTTATTCCTTCTAAGACTTTTGGAAAGTAGGAGGTAAAATAATTTTCTCCCAGCCATGTGATATTCTGTTGGAGCTTCTGTGAACCATTATTTTCCTTTTCATATTAATAGAACAATAAAGGATTCCAAATTCTATTTCTAATTTGAGTACACATCATAAAAATTCTCCATAGATTCTAAATTAAATTATAGTAAATTCCTTTCAGCCACTTGGTTTCAGACAAATAAGGAATTAATCGATTTTTCTTTTTGGGATGATGATTAAATGATAAGAATACCTTGAGTGTCTTGCAAATGTTTCCTCAAATGTACAAAAGTGTTCATTATACTTATTCTTAATATAATCTATTTTTTTTCATTTTTGTACTTAAAATAACAGGGAAGTAATTATTGAAAAATATCCTCATAAAATCATCCCATCACATATAGTCAATTTTATCCACTTCTATCATATTCTTAATAAGATTCCTCAATAAATTGTCATTATATTCTAAGTGATAAATAGACCAGATAACATTTTCATAGATTGATAAATGGAAAACATAAAATATATTTTTAATTTTATTGATCCATTTATAAGGAACTAGTAGATCATAGGTCCCATAGAAGGAGGGTGCGTGTTTTCACATAATATATCCATTGGTGCATTTCTTCACCCTTTATAAATTCATATGTTAAACATTCTTCAGGTTACTACTTATTGATTGAGATATTTCTGTTCGAATAGTCACAAAATATCACATCCAAGATTTTATTCCATTTGGTTTCTCATGAGGACTATAATTTAATTGGACTTTACATTCATTATTCACAAGATTCCTTTGGGCATAAAAAATTTACTAAAACAAAAAACATTGGTGTGAGAAAAATAGTCATAGTGAGAAATCGTAAAATCATTAAAAATCTTTCTATGTATATCTAAATATTGACCATAGAATTTAAATATATTAAACCTTAGGATTAATCTAAAACATAAATGGTTTTAATCTATTGAAATCCTTCATAATGGTGCATAAGGAAAATGTTAGGTAACCAAATAATAACTCTCAAGAGTGTAAAACCAGGTGTACAGTTAGGGAACACTCACTTTATAGGAAAATGATGGATAAGATATACTCAAATAAATATTTTTATAGGTTATTACTCCTAGATACATCTATTCCAAAACCATTTCCACATGTAGAATCTTGGTAGATATTTATTTCTCAAAAAATCATATAATCTTTATGATATGAAAACATTAAGATGTTATCATATACTTCGGATTATCCCTAGTGGGTTCTCCAAATTTCTATAATTATAATTTTAAATTATTGGATAAACACATCCTCTGATACCAACTATTGAGACACCACTTTTCATAATGAATTATGGCATATTTTCAAATGAGTATTCAATTAATTTAAAAGACATACTATTGAGGACCATAAGGGTTTAGTTACATTGGATACTAGATACATGAATTAATTCATCATAAAAGATCTACACCTTCTCCTTATTAATTCATCACAACTATAACTTTTAATGGCATGTAATGTGTTAATATTTCCACTATATCGTAGGGATAAAAAACATAAAAAATGAATAACTCATATAACTAGTAAGGTCAAATAAGGGAGAAATCAATATAACATGAGTATATGGGTGTTATAACACGATCGTAATATTTAAAAATATATAGGATGCATATTATATTTTATAATATTGAATGAGGGAATAAATATTTCCATATCAAAAGACATGAATCATAATTGAATAAAATAGAATTTGACAGGATATCATTATATTGAATTTATAATGTCAAAAAACATAATATTATAACTTTTTAAATATTTATAAATAGAAAAAATTTCACTCATTATGTTTAGGACATGAACTTATGCCTTCGTATAAACCTATGGAAAAGAAACAATTTCATGAATAATTTTATTTTCCTAAAATTCAGTTCCATGAATTAAAATTATGGAAATAAAAACCATTTCCACACATAATATTATGGATATGAAAGTGATGCCAAAACATAAAATTGTGAACATTAAATCATGTTCATCCATAATATATTTAACTCATGAGTTTTAAATCATTACCAAATGAATTTAAGGGATATATAATTCCTAACCCACCCATCAAATTATTATTATAATGAATATGTTTTGCAAGAGTTCATAAAAATTCATCATATCATAAACCATAAAAATGAAACACATTTTATAAATATTTATTTGTTTCATCATATCATAACTGATAAAAAATAAATGGGTTCCATAATATATGTTTCCCATTGGAAATAAAATTGTTTCACAGAATCAATATTATATCATCAGCATCATAAGCCATGTAATAGAAAAAATTGGATTGTATCATTTGATCATTTCCCTTTAAAACATAAATATCATAAAACAGGTTATCATGGATAAATAGTGGATTTAAAGGATTATTGGAGCATTATTTGAGTAAAATGTCCTTTTTCACTTTCAAATAATTTATATAAAACATAAAAATTATCAAAATATTAAGGAAAACTTTTTCATTAAAATGAAACTAAAAAAATTAAAAAGTAGTATTTTATTCACTAATCATTCATGATGGTAGGAAATTTCCTTCATGAAATATAAGTTAAAGAAAAAATTCCTTTAATTTTTTTTTTAAATTAGAAAAGTACCACATTTAAAAAATACTGATAAGATTTATTTTAATCAATTTTTAAGAAATTCAATAATGGGATAAATGTAATTTTAAAAATAAAATGACAATTTTTAATAATATTGTGAATTTTTTTAATACATGGATATGTAAGAACAAGAAATTATTACTGAAGATAAAAATAAAGTCAGTTTTCCTTAAGATCATTCTTCTAATCTATTCAGTACTTAAAGTTGGGAAAATTATAGGAAAACATGTATTATATGGAAATAAACATAATATAATAAAATTAAATTGATTTATACGAAAAAGATACGATAATTTCATCAACAAAAAATTCATTCCTAAACCACTCTGATTAATGTTGGATTGAAATATAAATCCCTTATCAATTTTATTACATTTTTATTCATAATCCCAATGAAATAGATAAAAATAAATTGATTTGTATATATATATATATATATAATTTTCTTGATAACCATCATGAAATTAGTTATTTGGTAATATATAAATCCCATAAAATAATTAACTGGTGAATTTTTGACTATGTATAACTTAAATAAAATTATGATAAAAATATAATACCTCGAGTATTAAAAGCATCAAAAGAGTTATATCCCCGACTTCATAGAAATAAATTATTTTAATTTTCTTTTAAGGACCCAAGGGTTTGTATTTTGGGAAGATCAGAATCCCAATAATGTGTCTAGGGGAGTTTGAGAGGGAACACATTTTTGTTTATTCTATAAGTCCCCATCCTTAAACCTTACTTAATCTTCAGTTATTAGAAGATTACACATTGAGCATCTTTTCAGTTTTTGAGTTTTAGAGAATTAGATCATGAAACTTGCATTACATTCCACATTTAAACAAAGTGGTTACATAAAAGACAATATTCATTCTTCCCATCAATGGAAACATATTTAAAATATAACACAGATTCTTTCTTGACACATCCTTGACACTATCATCACATCATGTAACTTTCCCTTGAACTGTGAAAAACATTTCAAAAACATGGGATGAGCATAAAAAGTTCAGTAAGAGTTATAAAAATATGGAAAGGAAACATGAGTTTATATATACATTAGAATGAAATCACACATTACCCATAAAACATAGGCATATCAAATCATGAATAAATCATAGAAAACATAAGACATAAAGGTAACTTGAGGCATTCATAACATTCTTACGTAGGGAGTAACCCTCTTGGTTACGTTTCGAATACCCATCACAGTATATTCCTTAAATCTCTTCGGAGAAACCTTAACGTTTCACTCCTTCGCGTTACCCAATGCATTGGAGAGCTATATCGGGTTCACCCGCCCTTAGTATATCATGGAACCACCCGTTTTCATAACAATTCCCAAGAACCATAACATAAATGTATCACATAAAACATGCATAAAGGAAACATAACATTTCCACATTTCAATCATAATATAACACTTTAGTATATTGAAATAATGAATCCATTCAAAAGGAACCCATTTCCAAAACCATTTAAAACATTTAATAAAGATATTTTTTTATTCAAAGTGTCCCATACCACCTTGAAGCTTAAAATTTTAAACCATTAATATATAAATAAATCCTTAAAACCATTTTGAAAACATGGATATTAATAAGAACAAATAATTAAAACATTTAAAACGATATTTTGGTTAAAGGGGTTTTACCAAAATTAGAGACACTTGAATATAATAATTGAGGATTAACATTTAGTCAAAACTTTATAATATCATGAGAATAAATGGATTCATGATATAATACTCCAAAGGGCAGTATATACACCATATAATAGTGAATTGGTTCATAACAACAATGAACCCTCAATAGAAATGTCAAATGTGATGAAATCCCTTATAAAGAATGTATCCATAAAATAAGGACAAATCAATCTCAAAAATATGTGTGACAAATATAAATAAACCCAATATAAGTGAATATTAATTGTAAAAAAATAAAAGTTCATTCACACATATTCAATGGGTGACATATTCAATGACTACATGTTGAACCCAAAGAAATCGAAATTGGGTTAAAAAGTTCCCTTGACAGCCTAACGGCATCACATAAAAATGAGTTGATGAGAGATAAAAAGTGTATCTCATCACTTGGAAATAAAATTTACATCAATAAGGATATATGAGAACATATCCAAAAATAAAAATATGTAAATTAAAAGACCCAATAAAAGAAGTCTTTTAAAAAAAGGAGGGTGAAAGGTTCCCTTACCGACTTGGGTATCTTTCAAAACATACACCCCATGAAAGAAGGACAATAGATCATTGATGTAAATACTCATAAACAAAATTATATTACACAAAGTGTAGAATAATGGGCAGTACATACACCACTCAATGGAATTTGTGTCAAATGTAGCATAAATCTCACGGGAATAAAAGTGAGATGAAAAACCCCTTACGAAAACACGGCAGCCTAACGGCGCCACATAAAACATCCGAATATGGTTTGATGAGATTGAATAGGGTATATCATCACATTACAATAAAATGTAAAGAAAGATAAATATCAAAGAACATCCGCCAACATTACAAATAGGAGCATAAATGAAGTGACATAAAGGAGAGTACTTAAAAAAATAGAGAGGTTAGATATCTTACGAAAGTTCGGCAGCCTAACGGTGCCACTCAAAACTTCCAAAATGGATTGATGAGAGAGAATAGGGTCTATAATCACATGAAAATAAAAATTACAGTATGTTTAATATAAAATATCATCCCAATAACAAGAAAGATGAGCTTAAAAAAGGAATGACATAAAAGTGTGTACTTAAAAAGAAAGAGAGGAGTAGGATCCCTTACCTCGGGTCTGACTTGACTCGATCGTTCTTTAATCTCCTAAATAATAAACTTGAGTTAATTTCTACTTCCTTAAGAACCTTTTTTAAGTTTATTATTCCTTTTATATCACTTATTACCATGTCATAAACATTATGTAATAATATAAGTTAATAATATTTGTTTTGCCGATATTTGGTTCTTAAGTCGAAAGTGGACTTCTTACAATTACATGTTGTTCATGTGGCCAAATTTTTATTATATCCAGAATTTTATTCATGATTTAGATATCATATATTTCATATATATCCAGTACATGCATGAATTTATAACATTACATAATCATTTAGAGGTAAGAAATGAAATGCACCGTTCATGGAGACGGTAAGCCGTACGTACGCATGAACGCTATTTTCATTTCTATTTCATATTTTATAGAATGGATTAATAATGATATAAAGGTATATTATAATTCCAGTATAATATCATATATAATATCATAGTTCCATCCTTTATACGTCCCACATATGTTATTTAACGAATCCAATCACTTTGAGGGGGAGGTAGTCCGCACTTCCTTAAATGAAGATATCGCGTTTACCCATAATGGAAACCATAAAGGTATGCCCAAAATGAAAAAAAACAGAAGCTTAAGGAAAACATAAACATATTATATATCATATATAAAAATAGTGACGTCATAATGGCCACCTTTTTAGGTGTTAAATGAGTATTGAACAATCAGCGTTTCGGGAGGCAGAATTTCGCCATCCACGGAAACCGTATGTTCTTTAACCATTTGATGTAGTTGTGTGAGAGTGTAGCTCGTATAAATCTTATAACAACATCCTAGTATAATTAAGATACTGGTGTTATTACAAATGAAGTAAATAAAAAGAGTTTATGGGGTTGGCGAAGCAAAATAAAACAAATGAACATGAGAGAATGAATTACCTTTAAAAGTGTAACTCCTTTTTATTTGAGCCTAAAGGCTTCCTTTGAAAGGATTATGCCAAAATGGAATCCTCTAGGATGAGGATAGGGATGTGGAGAGAGTAAATGGGCAGGTTTTGGCCGAGAAAAAGGCTTGAGGAGTGTGTGAAATGAGGTAGAGGTGGGGGCCTTTTATAAGAGGAGAGGAGGGGCACTTTTGGAAAGTAAGAAATATTACTTTATTTGAAAATGTGTTTCGGTTTTAAAAGGTCCCACATTGATATAATTCGTAGATAAGGTGATAAGGGTTCTAAATACACCCATCCAATAAGTTTTGGACATGTGTAGGTCATAGAGTTTACATTATCTTCTCATTTTATTTAAATCGTCAGATAATGATGTCATCGCTGCATCATTATGATGTCATAAATAATTTAATTTATTTAATGTCTAAAAATTATAAATAAAATTACTATGATGTAGGAATTCTTTTTATCTTTCCAAAGACTATTTATAATAAAAAATATGACTTGTATAACCCCACTTAAAAATTGTTTTAGTAAAACATATCATGTTTGTGTCATTTTTACTTTTACATTAAATAAAAAGTTATTTATGTCATTTCCCAACCAAAGTGGCTCCATGGGGTCCCCATGTTGACCCATGGATTTTCTTGGTCGTACATTACACATCCAATGATGTTAGGACATGTGTCAAGTTCATTTCATATTATTAAAACATCATTTTTACCTTAAACTACACTACTTACCTCTAATCGCGATTAAAAACTTAATAAGTTACTATTCACCAAAAAATTATTTTTATCCCATTGAACCAAATTTTACTTCTTAATGACAACCATGTATGTCGGATTTTTGAAATTCAAAACACAAAGATGGAGAATTTTTCATTTAAATGGAAAAATCAGTTTTTATAAGTACCACTTAGTGGTTTCACTATTCATCAAAAATTGATGTTTTTCAGAAAAATCCCAAAAATTCACCCTAAGATATATTTGATATTCGGAATTCAAAAATGAAGTCTATTTTACAGAATTCAAAACATATAAGTCACAATAATTAATTTAATAATTAATTCCCGCTGTCAGAGCAAATAGCGTGTTTTTATGAAAAAATAAGTATCAAAAGATTGACACTGGTTTAAGTCTGATTTCAAAGTGAAATTAATTCCAATGACCAATATTGGATTTAATGGTAAAAATATATTCTAATTTCACTTTAAAATCAATTCAAAAGATAATCTAATCATATAAATAAATTAGATTAAAAAGAGGTTTTGAATTAAAATACAACATTTTACACTATTCATTAAAAAAATGAACTTTATCGAAAAGATACCAAAAATTTACACAAAGTAAATTTTGATGTCCCGATTCTTAATAAGAGTTTTATTTGGTCCAAAAGAATGTTTAAGAGTGAACAAAACTATATTTAATGATGGTTCAACATCAAAAGGTGATAAGTGAACCTTTAGTGAAAACTAGGGCATATACGCCTAAAATTGAATTCTTTCCGTATTTTAAGCCTCTATCCTTTATTGGATAAATGTAAAAACATTTAAAAACATATATAATCATATTTTAGTTATTTCAATCCATTCCCTCCATTACAACGGCTACATGTTAACTACCATTTAAAATAATATTATTTTATTATTAGAGTGCAACGTAAGATTCCCAAGAAACTCGTTGTTACATGTTGGGTACGCCATCGAGCATAGCGTTCCCTTTAAAGTCATATCAATATTTTATTCACAAATTTGGATAAATATGATAATTTTATATTCTTTATTTACCTGGGGTGTTACATCCTTCCCCCCTTTTGGGAATTGCGTCCTTGCAATTTTTAAAATTGAGCTTGGAAACATCCTTGAAAGTCCCACATCGGAACAAGAGTCGGTAAAACAATCACTTTAAAATAAAGAAAGATAAGAACAGAGGTCACCCGAGTTAACCCATACTAGGATTCCAAGTATGAAAATATGGACATGGATAAAAAACAAAGGGTCATGTTCTGATGGAGAGTGATAGAAAACATGTTTAGGAGAAAGTTAACCACAAGAAAATCACAAACTTGTGATGGGTTAAACGGTATTCGATTCCCCATTAAGAAAAGTTAATAGACAACATTTTTGTTTTAAGTTACTTTTTATTGAGGAATTTATTCATAAGGAAACATAATCACTTATCATGTTGACTTTCAACTTTTACTAGATTCCTTAATCAAACTCATTTTTATTCCAAAAGACGAGTATTTAGGGAGACTTGTTCGCATTAAGAGTACTATAATCAACTTTTAGAGAATCACCTAATCCACAAAAGAGAACTATATACATCCCATGTCTTTAGGCTTTAACCAAAACAAAAACCAAAAAGGTTAGTACAAGGTCAGATAATCCATAAAAGGATAACCCATTAAAAAGAAAATACATGCTTAGTCTCCAAAATTTGTCCAACAAAACCCAAAGTTCAACGAGGACCATCTGATAAACAATTTGTCCATAAAATTCTTCAAAGTAAACCAATATAAGATTGAAACCCAAATATTTTAAGGATTTAGTCACATAGTCTTCCAAGTTAAATCGTAACATTTATCTCCACACAACATCAGTTGCTCCTAAAGTCTCGTATTGAAAAGTAATTAACCTAATCACATATCCTCTATGATAGGTTAATCATTTTCAGAAATAACCCAAAATCAACATACTCTTAAAAAAAAGAATCATTCAAACTAACCAGGGACTTCACGTAGTCCAGTGGTAGGCGATAAATACCAGTTGAACTTTGGTTGTGGGTTCGATTCCCGCAGCTTTGTCCGACGTGACGGGTTGTCACACGGTCTGCATGTTGGAATTTTTTCAAAACTATATAATTCTCAAATCATTCCCCAAAAAGGGATAAAATCATAAAAAATAATCATTACATATTTTAACCTCAATTTTATCTCATGCCTTTCATTTTCCATCATATCATATAATAACCCATAATTACCTAAAAAGTAAGAATCATATTAACTCTAATGGTTACCTTTATAATTATTACCTGAACTTCCACATCGATTGGTCATCTCGTACATGATGCATTACAGAACATACCAAGGTTCAAGTGGTTGATCATGACTCCTTGATATTTGGTTTAGGACAACCATGAGATTCCTCATTGAATTCTCCATTTTATCTAGTATCTTAATCAGAGAACCGCCACAGTTTCCTTCAAACCTGTTGTCTCTTTGGTGCTAGCTAGATCCATCCATTCACTTAAAACAGAAATGTCAGTGTGAGTATATCAACAAAACCATCATGTACTAATGAGGAAGGTAAACACTAAGATACACTTACTCATTCACTTTATCTAAAACTCGGACTCTTTCTGAAATCCTAACCATTATGGTAATGTCACTTTTGCTTAGAGAATACCCTAACCTCTAAAGTTATCTAAACCGACCTTTGATACCAACTATAAGGCCCCAGCCTTAAACCTTACTTAATCTTGAGTTATTACAAGATTACACATTGAGGATCTTTTCAGTTTTAGAGTTTTAGAGAATTAGATCATGAAACTTGCATTACATTCCACATTTAAACAAAGTGGTTACATAAAAGACAGTATTCACTCTTCCCATCAACGGAAACATATTTAAAATATAACACAGATTCATTCTTGACACATCCTTGACACTATCATCACATCATGTACCTTTCCCTTGACCTGTGAAAAACATTTAAAAAACTAGGGATAAGCATAAAAATATCAGTAAGAGTTAAAAAAATATGGAAAGGAAACATGAGTTCATATATACATTAGAATGAAATCACACTTTACCCATAAAACATAGTCATATCAAATCATGAATAAATCATAGAAAACATACGACATAGAGGTAACTTGAGGCATTCATAACATTCTTACTTAGGGAGTAACCCTCTTGGTTACGTTTGGAATACCCATCACAGTATATTCCCTAAATCTCTTCCGAAAAACCTTAATGTTTTAGTCCTTCGCATTACCCAATGCATTAGAGAGCTATGTCGGGCTCACCCGCCCTTAGTTTATCATGGAACCACCCGTTTTCATAACAATGCCCAAGAACCATAACATAAATGTATCACATAAAACATGCATAAAGGAAACATAACATTCCCACATTTCAATCACAATATAACACTTTAGAATATTGAAATAATAAATCCATTCAAAAAGAAACCATTTCCAAAACCATTTAATACATTTAATAAAGAGATTTTTTGAATCAAAGTGTCCAATACCACCTTGAAGCTTAAAATTTTAAAAAATTAATATAGAAATAAATCCTTAAAACCATTTTGAAAACATGCATATTAATAAGAACAAATAATTAAAACATTTAAAACGATATTTTGGTTAAAGGGGTTTTACCAAAATTAGAGACACATGAATACAATAATTGAGGAATAACATTTAGTCAGAACTTTATAATATCATGAGAATAAATGGATTCCTGATATAATACTCCAAAGGAAAGTATATACACCATATAAGAGTGAATTGGTGCATTACAACAATGAACCCTCAATAGAAATGTCAAATGTGATGAAATCCCTTATAAAGAAGGTATCCTTAAATTAAGGACAAATCAATCTCAAAAATATGTGTGAAAAAATATAAATAAACCCAATATAAGTGGATATTAAGTGTAAAACAATAAAGGTTCATTCACACATATTCAATGGATGACATATTCAATGACTACATGTTGAACCCAAAGAAATCGAAATTGGGTTAAAAAGTTCCCTTGACAGCCTAACGACATCACATCAAAATGAGTTGATGAGAGATAAAAAGTGTATCTCATCACTTGGACATAAAAATTAAATCAATAAGGATATATTAGAACATATCCCAACATAAAAATATGTAAATTAAAAGACCCAACAAAAGAAGTCTTTAAAAAAAAGGAGGGTGAAAGGATCCCTTACCGACTTGGGTATCTTTCAAAACATACACCCCATGAAAGAAGGACAATAGATCATTGATGTAAATAATCATAAACCAAAGTATATTACACAAAGATTAGAATAATTGGAAGTACATACACCACTCAATGGAATTTGTGTCAAATGTAGCTTAAATCTCACGGGAATAAAAGTGAGATGAAAAATTCCTTACGAAAACTCGGCAGCCTAACAGCGCCACATAAAACATCCGAATATGGATTGATGAGATCAAATAGGGTATCTCATCACATTACAATAAAATTTAAAGCAAGAGGAATATAAAATAACATCCCCCAACATTACAAATAGGAGGTTAAAATAAGTGACATAAACGAGAGTACTTAAAAAAAAGAGGTTAGATCTCTTACGAAAGTTCGGCATCCTAAAGGTGCCACTCAAAACTTCCAAAATGGATTGATGAGAGAGAATAGGGTCTCTCATCAAATGAACATAAGAATTACAGTAATTGTAATATAAAATATCATCCCAATAACAAGAAAGATTATATTTAAAAGGAATGACATAAAAGTGTGTACTTAAAAAGAAAGAGAGGAGTAGGATCCCTTACCTCGGGTCCGAATTGACTCGATCGTTCTTTAATCTCCTGAATAATAAACTTGAGTTAATTTCTACTTCCTTAAGAACCTTTTTCAAGTTTATTATTCATTTTATATCACTTATTACCATGTCATAAACATTATGTAATCATTTAAGTTAATAATATTTGTTTTGCCGATATTTGGTTCTTAAGTCGAAAGTGGACTTCTTACAATTACATGTTGTTTGTGTGGACAAATGTTTATTATATCCATAATTGTATTCATTATGTAGATATCATATATGTCATATATATCCATTACATTCATGCATTTATAACATTACATAATCATTTAGAGGTAATAAATGAAATGCACCGTTCATGGAGACAGTAAGCCGTACGTACGAATGAACGCTACTTTCATTTCTATTTCGTATTTTATAGAATGGAATAATAATGATATAAAGGTATATTATAATTACATTATAATATCATATATAATATCACAGTTCCATCCTTTATACGTCCCACATATTGTATTTAATGAATCAAATCACTTTGAGGGGGAGGTAGTCCGCACTTCCTTAAATGAAGATATCGCGTTTACCCATAATGGAAACCATAGAGGTATGCCCAAAATGAAAAAAACAGAAGCTTAAGGAAAACATAAACATTTTATCTATCATATATTAAAATAGTGACATCATAATGGCCACCTTTTAAGGTGTTAAAGGATTATTGAACAATCATCGTTTCAGGAGGCAGAATTTCGCCATCCACGAAAACCGTATGTTCTTTAACCATTTGATGTAGTTGTGTGAGAGTGTAGCTCGAATAAATCTTATAACAACATCCTAGTATATTTTAGATACTGTTGTTGTTACAAAAGACGTAAATAAAAAGAGTTTAGGGGGTTGGAGAAGAAAAATAAAACAAATGAACATGAGTGAATGAATTACCTTTAAAAGTGTAACTCCTTTTGATTTGAGTCTAAAGGCTTCCTTTGAAATGATTATGCCCAAAGGGAATCCTCTAGGATGAGGAGAGGGATGTGGAGAGAGTAAATGGGCAGGTTTTTTCCGAGGAAAAGGCTTGAGGAGTGTGTGAAATGAGGTAGAGGTGGGGGCCTTTTATAAGAGGATAGGAGGGGCACTTTTGGAAAGTAAGAAATATTACTTTATTTGAAAATGTGTTTTGTTTTTAAAAGGTCCCACATTGATATAATTCGTAGATAAGGTGATAAGGGTTCTAAATAAATCCATAAAATAAGTTTTGGACATGTGTAGGTCATAGATATTACATTATCTTCTCATTTTATTTAAATCGTCAGATAATGATGTCATCGCTGCATCAATATGATGTCATAAATAATTTAATTTATTTAATGTCTAAAAATTATAAAAAAAATTACTATGATGTAGGAAATCTTTTTATATTTCCAATTACTATTTATAATAAAAAATATGACTTGTATAACCCCACTTAAAAATTGTTTTAGTAAAACATATCATGTTTGTGTCATTTTTACTTTTACATTAAATAAAAAGTTATTTATGTCATTTCACAACCAAAGTGGCTCCATGGGGTCCCCATGTTGACCCATGGCTTGTCTTGGTCGTCCATTACTCATCCAATGAGGTTAGGACATGTTTCATGTTCATTTCATATTATTAAAACATCATTTTTACCTTAAAATACACTAATTACCTCTAATAGCGATTATAAACTTATTAAGTTACTATCCACCAAAAAATTATTTTTATCCCATTGAACCACATTTTACTTCTTAATGACAACCATGTATTTGGGATTTTAGAAATTCAAAACACAAAGATGGAAAATTTTCATTTAAATGGAAAATTCCGTTTTTATAAGTACCACTTAGTGGTTTCACTATTCATCAAAAATTGATGTTTTTCAGAAAAATCCCAAAAATTCACCCTAAGATATATTTGATATTCCGAATTCAAAAATGAAGTATATTTTACAAAATTCAAAACATATAAGTCACATTAATTAATTTAATAATTAATTCCCGTTGTCAGAGAAAATAGCGTGTTTTTATGAAACAATAAGTATCAAAAGATTGACACTGGTTTAAGTCTGATTTCAAAGTGAAATTAATTACAACGACCACTATTGGATTTAATGGTAAAAATATATTCTAATTTCACTTTAAAACCAATTCAAAAGATAATCTAATCATATAAATAAATTATATTAAAAAGAGGTTTTGAATTAAAATACAACATTTTACACTATTCATTAAAAAAATGAACTTTATCGGAATGATACCAAAAATTTACACAACGTAAATTTTGATGTCCCGATTCTTAATAAGAGTTTTATTTGGTCCAAAAGAATGTTTAAGATTGAACAAAACTATATTTAATGATGGTTCAACATCAAAAGGTGATAAGTGAACCTTTAGTGAAAAATAGGGCATATACGCCTAAAATTGAATTCTTTCCGTATTTTAAGCCTCTATCCTTTATTGGATAAATTTAAAAACATATATAATCATATTTTAGTTATTTTTATCCATTCCGGCCATTACAATGGCTACATGTTAACTACCATTTAAAATAATATTATTTTATTGTTAGAGTGCAACGTAAGATTCCCAAGAAACTCGTTGTTGCGTGTTGGGTAAGCCATTGAGCATAGCGTCCCCTTTAAATTCATATCAATATTTTATTCACAAATATGGATAAATATGATAATGTCATATTCTTTATTTACCTGAGGTGTTACATATTCTATCTAGAAAACACTATGTGTTGTAAAGAATAGAAATGAAGTTGTCCATTTTTTAGTGAGGGAAGGGTCACCCTTGGATTTTACTAAAAGATTAATATATAATAATTTTATTATATATTAAATGATTAAAATGTAAATGGATTAAAATATAATTTTTTATGGGGTTTAAAACCCATCATCCAATAAAATTTTGAATGGTTTCATTGGGGTTTTATATGCTATCTTTTGGTGTAAAATTTTAGTTAACCTATTTTAACTCTAACTGTGGTAACATCCTTTTCACTCTTAATGGGTAATAATTTTAGCTATATGGAGAAAAAATTATCATAAATGTGAAAGGCGTGAAATTTTATACCATATATTATCTATATTTCCTATTTAAATATTTTGAATAATTTTAAACAATTTAATAAAATATTATTTTTATAATTATTTTAATTTTACTTTCTATAATATTCATTTAATTTGACGTTAAATAAACCATGAAATGAAATATTATAAAAATTTATTTATTTACCATGTGAAAAATAGTTCATATTTACCTAAAAAATCAAACATTTTAATTCATCTATAAAATATTATTCATAAATTTTTTAAAACTAAATTACTTTATTTTTCTACTTTGTGCACAAGAATTATATTAGCATCTCCAAAACAATTTTAGATAATTACATAATTAATATAAATTATAAATAATTTAACACCTTGAAAACAAATGAATATTTTTCAATATAATTTTTTATCTTTTATTAATATGAATTGTCACTCACATATATCTCATGAAAATTTATTTAATATTATATGTTGACTTTTTTGGCAATGTGTAAGAATTATAGAAAAGTTTTGGAAATATACTTGTTATATGACCCCAAAATTCAAAAATAACAATAAAAATAATACATAATACATAATATTTAATAAAAAAGATTAGAAAATACTTCTTCTATCATAAATATTATCTTTAGGATTCAATATGTGACTTTTCCTGTGATGTGCAGTCACTACGTCAACATTGAAAAAGATTTTCAAACTTATCAGGGACTAAATAATAATTTATATGATTAGAGTTATTTTTTATGATATTATTATTAATTTATAAAAAATCATTCATTTACTATGTTTAATAATTTTTTATATTAAATTCATGTCATAGAGAAATTATAAAAGGAGGAATATTTCATAAAACCTCTTTTTTTACTATTGAGAAAATTTTTAACTTCATAAAAAAATTGGAAATTAATCTTATGAAAAATTTTAATTTATGAATTCTGAATTTAGTACCATTTAATATAATTATATTACTATAATTTATAGAAAATTATTTGAATACAATTGTGTTAAAAGTAATGAAAAATATTTTTTAGAAAAAATACAATTTTATACCCAAAAATGATCTTATAACAAAAAAATATATTTTCATGATGACTATGTAATTATTTATATTTTTACAATTCACAGACACATATATTAATTTAATATGAAATTAAAATCATAATGAGATATTTAAATCAAAATAAATCATTGTTTTACAAAAAACACACACAAAAATTATTTTCATTACTCACTGATAATCATTATGTAATCAAAAATCCAAAACATCTCCCAAATGTAATTTTTATATACTGATTTAAAAATTAAATTAGTTTTATAAAATAAACATTATAAAATTTTTTGAAAATAATTATAATATTTTCTCACAAAAAGACATAAAAAAATATTTTTGAAGAAAAAATTACTTTTTAAGAATAAAATGAATTTAATAAAAATTGTGTTCTTATTCCCTAATAATTTTTCAATACCTAAATGTATATATTTAATAAGGGTTTAATAATATTTATATCATCAAATTTAATGGATAGGTTATAACTGGAACATTTAAATAATAATATTTCATTTTCCATTTAAGCTAAATATCGCCCGCCATATATGGTATTGAATATATTGTTATTATTTTAAAATATCATGATTTAATAAAGAATATTAAAATCATTGATCTGTCATGATAGAGGGAAATGATGTTCATTCTGTGCATGTTAATACAACGATTCCATTCAAATTTTCGGTAAAAAATTCAAAAGTACCTCATTAAGAAAAAGACCAGAAGATTCCATTTAGACCATTTTATAAAACATTATTCATGAGAAAAATTTAATTAACCCATCAATGAATAATAGTAAAATAATTACATAAAGTATTTTTTTAAAAAATGGCTATGTTTGAAACATTATTTTCAACCAATGAAAAAAATAAATATGGTTTCCCACTAAAACATTTTTTTTGAACTCTTGCATTCTTAAAGAGAATAAAATTAAAGGAAATCATGTTATTTGAAAAATAACCATATTATAGGAAACATAATGGGGGTTATTCAGAGATAGGTCAAAAAATTTCATCATCGGTAACATAATCATAAACAACCACAACAAAAAATGATATTGTAACATAAATTTGTTACCTATTTCGTAATTTTTGAATCACAATCCCCATGAAATAATAACAAAATATGACAGATTAAATATCATAATCATAATTAGAATGAGGATATAATATATAAATTTGTTATTATATACAATTCCCAAAAATTAATATATTTATAACATTAAACATGTCCCAGAGAAACAATATTGAGATGAAGAACCCTTGCCTCTTTGATAATCTCTGAATAAAAAACCCATGAAACAGATAAAATCAGATGGATTTGTAGATAAATATAATTTTCATGAAAATTTTCATAAATAACATTCCTGGTAAGTATATACACCATTAAAATAAACAAGTTGTAAATATGTAATATGTATTGTAGAAATGAAAGTGAGATGAAAAATCCCTTTAACTGAAGTTAAAATTACATTGAAAGAACTCTAAAATCTGGTATAATTAATATAAATTTATTATAATTATATAATAGAATAATTTAAATACATATAAAATCATATAATATCCCATTATAACATTTCAACTCCCTTTTATTAATAATTATTTATTAGAATCATTGTTTCTCGGTGTTAACTATATGATTTATTATTTGAATTTTGGTTTGATAGTTATAGTATATTCACTTTGATCCGGGATTCCTCATTTGGAAAACGTTAATCATGATATAATTATATTATATAACAATTATATATATATATATATTCATCAATAATAGTTTTAGATTGAAAAATGAACTATATTATTCACGATTGTGGTATGTCATATGCACACATGAATGCTGGTTTCACATTTTGATGGATGAAATGAAAAAAATGGAAATAATAATTAAAATGTATGGAATAATTGTTATATCAATTATATTCATTTAATATATCCTTATTATCATCCATGTATATAATAAATTAATGAAAATCAAGTCACTTCATGGAGTCAGTAGTTCACACATACACACGAGCAACATTATCATTTTCTAATGAATGGGAAGGTAAGTATGTTGATATGATATTATAATTAAGTAATTATACTTATATAAAGACATTATTCTAAAAAAATTAAACCCATAATAATGAAAATCTATTAACTTTTCTGATAGAAAATGAATTGTATATCTACATACAGAAGGAAGCCCACACATAAACATGATCGACACATTCACTTCCCATTTGATGGAAAAATGGTGAATAATTGTGGTTTCATAATCGTAATTGCATTTTAGTATATTAATGATAATTAAGTTATTATTTTATGAATAATAACATAGAATTATGTGAGGAATAAGATTAAATAATTTAAAATGTCTTGGGTAGGATTATTATCTCATCTTCGGTAGGTGTAACGTCCCCAAATCAAAATCCATTAAACTAGTGCTCTGAGTTGGGTTACCACATGTCCTCAACATGCCTCATTGTATGATAGATGTTTCTAAATAACATCATGGGTTCAATTGGTCATTTTGGGAGACTATTACCTCTTTAAAAGAGTATGGAATAGTTAGTAAAATGATGAATAAAGGAAAGAATATACAATAAACTAAAAAAAATGGATTGTTAACCATTTCCCCAAATAAGATACAAATCACAAAACATAATAAAATATTCAATGATAGGCTAACATTTCCATGAGTGATAAAAATTCCAAAATAAAGACAATATCTAAATCCCAAAAAATTAGACCTGACTCCATGTCCAGATCCCAATCTATGCACATCCCAAGTCCAATGCAATTCCTAAGTATGGGGATTGTTCCCTTATCCAGACCTGCAATCATGAAACCTTCTCAGGTACCCAATGCTAGCCTGAGCATGGTGTGATTAAAACTCAGTAGGCCACCACCAATGGTGTCTATAAAATTTCCAATCTAAATATTTAGTTCATGAAATTACTACATAAATGAAAAGATGGACGGAAGATAACTCGGGTTCATTTGTTAACAATATTCACTTTAACCATTTCCATCATTTATTCAATTTTAATCACTTCTTACAATGGTTAGTAATTTACCCCATTTAAACTATATCCTAATCTGGTCAATTGCCATGCATAAGGGAATAATTCAATATCCCTCTCTCACTAGGTATAAACATTTCATAAACCTTTACATCACACCTAACCTGAATCCTTTTTCCATATAGTCTCATCAAATAAATCCACTATGGGCCTAGAGCCTTAGTCAGAATCCATAACTTGTGAATTATAGGGGAGGGGTTTAGATCATAAGTCTAACCCGACCTATGAGAGGATCCTTTTCCCATTATCCCATAACACAAAGCCATGTGCACAATCTTATTTATTCATTCACCTCATATACCATATCTCAACCCATACATAATCAATACACATAACATTCAATTTTCACATTATATTTTAGGAATTAATCATCCTTATTTGTCTTAACCCATGAACACATTTGATATTTACTAAACACAACCCAATTAACCCAATTATATTTTTATACCTTACCCCATTTAGCATAATCAACAATTCCCATAAATTTTCTTTTTTAAGATAGTCATCATTTCATCTACCTTAGCCCAATTATATATTCACATTACAATTTTATTTTCCATTTCCACATTCATAGTAATTGATTAAACACCCTTTTTTACATTTTTCAAAAAATAACTTATTCCATTTCGTATGACAAGACACAACCATTATTAGTTCCTCATCATAATTAGAACTAACATGTAAATGCATTTATTATCGGATCTATTTCAGTACAAATTTAATTTAGGCTTATGACTACAATATTCTATATTTGATAATATTGGTGCACCCTATGTGTGGCCCTAATCTAGTTTAATCAATATCAATGTGTCCTACCGAGATTATGGGTAGTCTAAATCTTATTTTTCCAACCCATTTTACTAATTATTAGTATAGGAATCAAAATCACATCAAAATTAAGTGATATCACAACGACACATGCACAAATATATAATAAGACAATGGGATATAACCTGTAGGAAACCTACCTTGAATCTTTATATAGATGCTTACCTAACCTTATCATTAGATCTAGATTCAAGAACCATTTTTTTAATGTCCAAAACTCGAATACCACAAAATAGTACCTCGGTCCTAGTTTCCAACTTGTCCTCAAGTGCATATCCCTAAATTCCAGCGGCTAGCGACTAGCAAAGAGGGCCTAGGTGTGTCTGTGGGGAGACTATAACCTCATTACCAGAGAGATAAACAGTTGAATCAATAATAAAAAAGTAGAAGAAATAGTAAACAACCAACAGATGAATATCAAACTAGATTAGAATATATAACATTTCGATATGTCATTTCATAAATAAAATGACGATATATGTTATGTTTCTAGGAATGAAACCAAACATTGTCCAAGCAGTATAGTAAAATACATGTATCCAAAATTCCAAAAATACCCAAAATGATCTATCTCCAAATAGTGTTGCAATCTTCAACTCGATATTATGCTCTATTTCCCCTAAGCATGGTATAAAATACAAACTAAAAATGTTGGTGATTTCCCTTATCTCAACCTATATATAAATACACTATTTCAGTACCCAACGGTGGCCCGAACTAGGTGTGGGATATAATCCCAGTAGTTATCCACCCAATAATCTATAAAATTATAGGTGGTGCAATATGATAATCTAAGAAGTATGAAGGTAAACATGTAAGCAGTGAGTAATAGTAAGGTGATAATAGGAAATCTATTTCTATTAATGTAATACTAAGTATCCTTTGGATTCCCCCTACACAACAAGTTTAATCTCTTAAGCAAGGTAGCTACAACCACAAGATATAACCAACACAAAATTTTCATAAATCCATATGTATCATGTTAACCACAGACATTCCATTTCATTGAGTGTCCGAGAAACGAAGACCAATCTGTTCAACCAAACATATCATAAATTTCTATGGTTGTGCCATATTAATAGATTTTTAAACCATGAAAGGATGGATACAAGGAGTATAAGAACATGGTATCCTCATTATTTCCTAGGAGCATCTCGATGAAAACGTGGTTAGGCACCGGTTGGTCTCCTAAAATAATTTCATACCGAACATGACCTACGTGAGTCAAAGAAAGTCATATCCAAGGGGTAGAAATGCCCATGGAATCCCATGGAATCAAGACCCAATGAGCCTATTCAATCAGAGGCACCCACTACCACATTCAACATTTAAGAAGAATGTCCAAGGTAATTATTCATTCATTAATCTCTCCATACCATTTATCATTTCACATCATATTCTATTTGGTACCATATGAGTGTACCCACCAATATAACCATTTATATCCAAATGCATCATAACAGTTTATCCACTAAAGTATCAGAAGCTCTAAATCAACCATTTGAGTAATTAAAAAATATTGAACATGTATACCCACCTATTTAACATATCCCTAAAAACCATTTATTAAATTTAAACATGTAATGAAATGTTAACAAGATGCATGTAGGAAGAACATCTCCTAGTAAGAAATCTAATAATGAGTATACCCACTCATTATAAAATAATTACATTCAATGAATCCAAATAATAAATTCTACAAGGCATATCATATAACTCATTTCATTGGGGGGAAAACATCACCTATAACTTATTTAAAAAACCTTTTGTTTAAATTATGCTTCCTATATCTAGGAAAACAATAGAACACATCCCCGAGTGGTTACACTGAGGAATAATAAGATAATTTCATAAGGAACACCCTATGGGTTTCCATGTCTGGGGAAATGGCCACCAAAACATCACAACAGAATCTAAAAGAATCCCAAAAAGGTTTAAGTCCATTTAATTAAATTTTAATTTTAATTTTAGTTTCACTCCAGAATGTTTTGTGGGTGGAACAATAAAATTTATCCTAATTAAGAACCAAAAATTAAGGAAAATTTATAGACCATCAACCTTAACTTGGTAGTAGATTTCTCGTCCAGTATCAACTCTGACTTGGAATTAGATGGGAGAAAAATTAAGAACTAATGATGAACCCTAAATTAAGTATAATCATCTTGTACATAAATAGTGCTATATATATCCATAGGAATGAACAATGGATAAAAAGGAATCACTTACTCACTTCTACATATAAATTGATATGATTTGTGATTGAATTAGATATTAGATGAAGGAACATGATGAAATATATGACTAGTCATCAAGCTTTCTCTCGATAGGGGTTTATTTTTTTCCCTTTGAATAAAAGAAAAATGTGTTTATAAAAGTCCTTAATTTAATTTTAAATTATTATATTTTCCCAAAATTATATGTTCCTTGATGGTTTAAGAGAATTTTTTGAAAAACCATTCGCCAAACCACATGGTATGTTTTAGGCAAAGGGAACCTGCACCATTATACAAAACATGTGAAAACCATAAAAAATCCCTCTGTAAAAGTTAAAAATATGGCCGCATGAACATGTGGTCAGTTTCACACAGTTTGGACTTACCTTACTACCTTCCCCCACTCACATCCCATAACTCCCATAGTTTTTTAAACCATTCATCCCACAGTACACGGTTTACACTAACCATGCACAAGGATTAAATCACCTCAAAACGTGGGTTATGGGCTATGAACAAGCCCTATACACACCAAATGCCTCCATAAACTCTTAGTTTATTCAAATTAGGCTATATTTATATATTAAAACTAAAAGAGAATGGACTGGAAATTCATACCAAAACCCAAGTTCTTACCGTCATCCACCCTTAAAGCAATTAATCCTTCTATTTTCCTCATATATGTTGTCAATATTCAATTGAGAAGAAATCCGGCAACTAGTCAGGTACATCAACCTCTTTCACCAAAGACTCATCCTATAAATATTCATATTTCCACAGCACCCAATCTAGATGAATTAACCAGCCTCAGAGAACCATCATGCTCATTTCAACTATACAAATAGGGTTCTCCTAAAATGGTGTTTCAACCCTTAGCTCAACCTCAATGGGATAAAAAGCATGAGATGGGTATGATAGATAGTGTTATGGCTGAGATACATGGAAATCATCATGCATGGCTTGGTACCTCTTGGGTAATTGTAACTAATAGGATAGAAACCCAACTCTATCTAAATCAAGAATGACTCAACATATCATAGTGATATCAAACCTTGTATCATTGTCCATTGGTGTCCCTGCCCTGATGAATCATATTAGTAGACCATATCTGTGACCTCAAACTCAAGAGGTTGTCTATTGCAGTGGCGTAAGATTTCTATCAAAACTGTGTAGTATCCATCCACTTCTGAATCAACTGGACCTTCTATGAAGTCTCCTGCTTGAGAGGTGGTCCTTGTAAATTTACATCCCCTGCCACTAACTAACTCAATGGTGATCGGGATGAACTACTATAAAAATTCACATATGGGGAAATCCATATCATCTTATAAAATATTTTATTATAGGAAAACTCAGTCAGAGGACTATGCCTCTCCCAAATCCCCCAAAATCTATAGCGTATTCTCACAACATTTCCTCAAGCACCTGTATTGTATTCCCTGACTAAAAATTAGATTGATGGTGCTATGTTGTGCTCAGATGCACCTCTATAGAGAGTAACCCATGAAAACTATGCTATAAAAGAGACTTAAAACCAGAATCCCTATACGAATTAATATTGTGTGGGACCCCTTGAAGTATTATTTTATTCATGATATACAACCTACCAAACTCATCCACACAGATGGTTTCTGTGATCAATAATAAATAATAAACCTTAAAGAGCTTCTCAATTATAACCCTCTAAGAATTTTAACCTCAAGGTGACCTTGAAAAACAGGTCATGAAAAACAATGCACCATCATCCCATTTTTATATAAATATGTTATTTCAATAAAATTTTAGAAGGTTTTTAGTATTTTTTCTTCACATGGCGATTGATGTAACACCTCATACGAAAACCAGCTACCTCTCTCTTCATACCCGGCCATGAGTACTAATGGTGTAAGTCGTGGTACATCTTGAGAACTTTGGCATACACTACCCAATATGAGACATCAAACTCCCAAATTTATTCCTCATGTATTTCCACTATAACCCAAACGTGACCGTTGAGACACAAGATCAAAACCGTGCTTACTGTCTAACCAAGAGTTGGTTTCTCACCTCCCACACTCCCCTATATTACTAAGCCCTTTGAATCCGATACCTACCTCATCCTCACTCCATCTAACTGAGAATAGGTTACAACTAGGGATGATAGTTATGTCTGCCCTTGAATATCCTTCACCTCCATGTTCATGCGAAATAACAAATCCACAAGCAACCACACGCTATTGTCATTATGAACTGCATTTATACGAGTCCTCAATCTCAGTGCATCGACCACTACTTTTCCATTTGCTGGAATATAGGAAATCTCCATTTCAAAATACTATATGCACTCCACCCACCTTCACTACATCAGATTTATGTTACGCTACATAAATATATACATGAAGGTTTTTTTGTCCACGTGCAACACAAAATTCGCTCCCAGTAAATAATGTCTCTAATAGTGCAATGTGTGAACAACCAAATAAAACTTACTATCATGCATCGTGTAGTTTTTATCATATGGGATTAGCTATTGAGACCCATAATCCCTAAATTTATCCCCCAACATCATTTCTCCACACATCTTGATACCTGATGTGTCACAATAAAAGTTATAGATCATGCAAAACTCTATTGGTATCAAGATTGTTGATGTAGTCAATCTTTCTTTCAACTCCTAAATGGTTTTCTCATATGCATATAACCATAAAAACATCCCAATTTTCTATTTCAATATCATGATTGGAACATCTATGTTTGAGAAGTTTTATATGATATTATTTTAGTAACCATATATCCCTATGAAACAGCATACCTTAAAGACATTACTAGGGTACTCCCTAGAATCTATAGCTCTCACCTTATCTAGGTCCACTGATAATCCTATCTCTAAATAATGTGACTCAGGAAGTGAAGTTGATCTATCTAGATGTTGTACATAGTGAGCATAGAATATAATAGATTCTCTCTTAGTGTATTCAAAATGATCTCAAGAAGACTGGATTGCTCAGGTCGATTGTGAAATTATACCAAGATATCATCCTTGAAAATTACCAAAACTAAATGAAGATAAGGTTGGAATTATTTGTTCATCACTTCCATGAAAATAAATGGCACGTTAATAATATTGAACTCCCTTACTAGATACTCATATAGAAAATACATAATAAGAAAGGTTGTAGGAGGTATGTATTTAGGTTGAACAAGAACATGGTGATACTTGAATCTGAAATCAATTTTTCAGAACACCTGATCTCCATAATGATAATCAAATAGGTCATCTATCAATTGAAATGGTTATCATTTTGTTACTATTAGTTGTTTCAATTTTTGATAATCCACACATAGCCTATGTGTACCATCATCCCTTTTTGTGAAATGGATTAGAAGACCCCTTGGAGAATTTTTGTGTCTAACGAATCCCTTTGCCATTAAATCCTATAACGCATTTTTTAGATCCTGTAACTCCATCATATCCATCCTACAAGGAGGAATGGATATTGTATAATCTCCTAGAACTATATAAATGTATAAATCCACCTATATTTATGGAGTCAAACTGTAAAATTCAACTAGGACCACATCCCTTAAATGATCAAACACTAGAAGAAAGTATGTATAATGTGTTCCAGGATCACCTAGATACAAACTGCAAATCTGGGTTGTCATCCTGCATATTCCATGATGCTATGGTCCCTTTTCGCTCACCTGGAAATCCCATTCACCATTTTGAGTATAAAATACATGCTCTGGTGATGTGAAATTAACCCTATATATATCATAATAAACATAAGATCGATAATATACTAGAAAATCACCTCTAAGTATGATGCCAAACCCTATCATCTGGATTACATAAATATCATAGACAATGCTACAACCACCAAACTCAAGGGGTAACACACTACAATAGCACACACCCTATGTTCTGATCCCCAAAAAAGAATCCATCATAATAATTCTCATAGTAGCTAAGATAACGAGCTTGAGTTTCTTTCATAAAAGGTGCATATATGAAACTTTATTATGCACATATACCAAATAGTGAAGATGCAATAGTAAAGGCTATAATGACAATACACTTCACTATAGATGGTCTCACACACTGCATCTCAGAGGTAGGAAATACAGAATAGATCGAGCATGAAGAATGAACCTATGATAAAACTTCAATTATCAGAGTTGGCGCACTCTGGTGTATCTATGTAATTGGCTCCTCAATTACTCATCCATGAAAAACACTACCTCGTCTTGATAAACTAGAAATACTCTAACTCCCAACCTGACACAGGGCTGAGAAACCATATCCAAAACCAAGTTTCAAAACTATCCCCTACCTCTCATATTTGGAGGAAAAGTCTTCCAAAATAATTACATGTGGCCCTTCCTAACGAAAGATTGGAACTCAACTAGGTCATGGTCACATTGATTCTTCATGTGGTCATTTCTTCATCATTGATGAAAGAACATTGTGCTACAAGTACACACATCCTGACTAATACTCATCTACTGGGAAGCCACAAAATAGTATTTCCTTCCTGAAGATGCTAAACCTATAGGTTAAGAAACAAAACTTCCTTTATCAATTCCACCATCTTCTCTTAGGTTCCTCTCTATAATAAACAACTAAATCAAAATTTTATTAATAGAGGCCCATCAAAACTCGTTGACCTAAAATATGATATTATATTGGACACCTTCCTCGAATCATCTAAATATTGATAGATCGTCAGTAAGGTACTTCAGTTAAAAGCACTGCAACTTTGTAAATCATGTAGAGTACTTTATAACCATTATCAAACCATACTCCAAATGCATGATCCCACTATATTTCTATTCATGTAGAGTCTCAAGGTAGAAATAGCCATAGAAAAAAGTTTGGAAATCATCATAATCCATATATCATAGATTTCTAACCTAGTTTAGATCATCTCACAAGCACTTTTCTTCTCTATAAAGAAGGTAAGACATGAGATTCATTATCCTATTTTGATTGGTCTCAATATGATCAAAAATTGATAATGTGGTCTCTAGTCTTATATCATCATCCTATAGACCTCCATACCTTAATAATACTTTAGTATGTTGCTAATGTAACACACGCATCCACTCAGCCATTAACAAGGAAGGTTGCAGTGCTCCCTAAAAAGTCATCAGGAAGTGATATAATCCTTTACGGATCATTTTCTCAGCACCTGTATCCATAACAAATTTAGGTTCCATAGATAGAACTATAGGAGGGTATACTAGTAGCCTATGGACCTCTAGATCCAGAGTGTGAATGTTACCAACCTCCCAACACTCCATTATAGGTCTTTATGGTAGAATTCTTCTAAAATGGGAAACACACGCCACAGAAAAGAACAATATTAAATTCATAGATCAAAGTTGTAATATTGTTCAAAAACCTCCTAAAAATGGCATTCCACATATAATTCTTCTAAATAAAGGACTTTAAAAAAATTAGAAACCAAAAATTACTAAATACACTTTCTCTTTGACACTAAAAGTCCAGGTCTAAGTCATTTCATTATTTTCAAGTTAAATTTTCCATTTAAAATTAATTTAATAATTATTTCTATTACATCTAAATACAAAATAATGGTAAATCCAAATGTTATACCAAATTTTGATCTGTGAGGTCCCATTAACCTCATGAATCAATACTTCCTTTGGTGTGGTTGGATACATGGCCACAAATCATCTCCCCAAAAATAATTGTAAGTCGACTAGTAGAGAGGTCCAAGGTTTGTCGTTGGGGAGACTATTACAACAATACCAATGTGATATATAGTGGAATCAATAACTTACATGTTGCATAAGTAGTAAACAAGAAGCAGATGAATATCAAACAAGATAGGAATACATTAAAATTCCTCAATTCATTGCATAAATAAAATGATGATACATGTTATGTATCTAATAAATCATCCCAAATAGGGCTATCCATTATAGTACAATACATGTAACCAACACACCAAAAATACCCAAAAAATGTTATCTCCAAATTTCATTCTGATCCGCAGCTTGATCCCGTGATCCATTGATTTTATGCATGGTAGAAAATCAACCCTTGAACTATGGATTTTTCCACTATATCTACCTGCATCCAAATAGTATGTTCTTGTACACAAAAGTGGCCCAAATTAGGATAGAAATACTATCCCAGAAGGTAATGACTCAAATATCTATACATGTTCATGTTTAATAATATAATATGCTAAATAGTGTGTGGGTAAAATGTTATGCAATGGGTAAAATTAATGTTCTCATGTAATATCTACTTCATTAAAATTAATACTAAATAGCCTCTTGGGGATCCCTCCACAACAAGCGTTAGCTCCAATATAATGCTCCTACAATAAGAAGACATAAACAACACGTCCTCTCTTTTCATTCAAACATATAAAGTCATCCATAACCCAACCATATAATGGAATGTCAACGTAACACTGACCAATTTGTTCAACAAAAAATATCACATTTTTTATGTCCATGTCCTATAAATATAGTTCCATACAACGAATGGATGGATCCAATGTGTAGAAGATGAAGATATCTTCATCAAGTCCTGAGAGCATCTTAATGTAAACTCAGTTAGGCACTTGATGGAGTCCTAGGATCATGTCATACCGAACATGTTGTATATGATTCAAAGAAAGTCATGTCCAAGGGTAAAAAAGCCTGATGAATACAATGGAATAAATACCCAATGATAATACTAAATCTAATCCATCCACTACCACATTTAAGATCCAAGGAGAATGTACAAGGAATCTATTCATTCATTAGTCACTCTATACAATTTAGCATTTTACACCATATACTATTTAATACCATGTGATTCTACCCAAGGATATACCCATTTATATCCAAAGACATCAGAAGAATTATCACGCTCAACAATTAAAATCTCTAAAAAAAACCATTATATTAATTCAAAAACATCCAATAAGTATACCAATTCATTTAACATATTACTAAAATCCATGTGTTCACTTTAAACATGACATGGCATGTTAAAACGGGGAATGGAGGAAGAACATATCTGAGAAATAAGCACAATAATGGGTATACCCTCTCATTATATACAATACAAATTCAAGGAAACAAATTGATCAATCCAATAATTCATCTCACATAACTCAGTATAGGGAAGGAAAACCATCACCTATCTCTTATTTCAAAAACATTTAGTTGTAGTTAAGCTTATTACATATAGAAAAATAAGATAACACAACCACTGGGTGAATCTACAAAAGCAATTACAAGGTTATTTTATAAGTAACATCACATGGGTGTCAATTGTTTGGTAAATGACCAAAAATGTATCATAATCATGCCTAAGGGAATCCATACCTAGTTTAAATTGATTTAATTCAATTGAAAAAAAATATTTTACGCTCGTGCCAGAATTTATGGTGGGAAGCACAATGGTAGGTAGTTTAATAAACAACACAAACTCAAGGAAAATGTATATAACAGCTACCTTATCTTCATATTTGAGTTCCCTTCTAGTTTCATCCGTTGATTAGACTCAAATTAAGAGAAAACCAAAGAATGGATTAAGATCATGGAATTAGAGAAAACCATCTTTCACCTAAATAGGGCACCTGGTATTAAACGGAATGAACAATGGATAAAAAGAAATGGATCACTCATCATCACAGATCCAATGATATTTTCCACACATGAATCAACGATAGGAATATAGAATGAGATGAAGTCTAATATTAGTCAGCAATGATTCCCTGAAATGGGGATCAATTTTTGTTGGTTGAAGAAACCCAAATTAGGATTATAAAAGATCTTAATATAATTAAAAATTATTAAATTTTAAAAACAATAATGGGGCATCATGGTTTAGGTGCATGGTTTGAAAAAATGTTATCCAACCCACATAGTTAGTAGTTAGATAATAACAATGGCATGGTTTCCTCACACCGTTTAATATACCGTGAAGAAACCCTGCAAAACCCCACTGTAAAAGTTGCAGACATGGCCACATGTCCTTAGATACCATATTACACAATTTTTATAAATAGTTTATCCAACCAATACTAGTTATACCAAACTCACTCTATTCATTGAAACATGTGGCCTACCGCACAAGGATTACCCTAATCATGCATCATCCCTAAATTACCCTAAAACATGGGTTTCAGGCTCTAAATAAATCCCGGACTACCCCAAACACCTCCATGAGCTCAAAGGGATTCACATTAGGCCATATTTAAGCATTAAAACATAAAAATATTGGATCTTTACCATATATGGAAACTATGGTTCTAACACTTTGAAGCCCCAACCTATGATATGTTGTAAAAAGTGGGTTTTCAGGATTCAGAAGAAGATGAACGAAACCACAATCCCAAATCCAAAAATGAAAATAAAGAGAAGGGTTAAACTCATCTGGATATTTTATCTATAACCAAAGGCACTTGAAATAGACTAGAATAGAAGGAGATAGGCCCTTGATAAGTCTTGGTAGAAATTGGTTTTCACTAGGGCCATTGGAATAGAAATAGGGGTAGAAATCGAGTAAGAAACATTAAAATCCAAAAGGTGGTAATTATTTAAACCCTACTTTTAATGTGGCGTAGGGTTTGGCCTCATGTTTTTCAAAACTGTAAACCAAGTATAAATCTTCCTCTATCTAGGAGGGGTCAATGTCCCATGGTTACTTTGGGATATGAAATGGTTTGAAAAACTTTACTCCAACCCTGTGGAATGCCTCTGTCATAGGTCACATGATTTGGATTTCATCCTTGCACTGTTTACTATAACTATGCGCCAAACATGCAACATACACTAGAGGGATCGATTGCCCTTTCATTTATATCCTAAACCCTATATCACCTTTGAGTTTCCTCAGACACCTGGTAAATATATAATTATCAAACTATAAGTGATTCAAAATAAAATCTAAATAAGAATGTACCACCATGTTTCCTAGGATATTACAGTAGTCCAACAATATATCCTTAATTATAGACCCTTGGAATATACTTCTTAGAAGAAAAAATAATCTAATTCAATTATATAAATGTTTGGAATAAAATTTTTTATTGTTTTTTTATCAAGATGGCTAAAATTGTTGTAAAAGGGGAAAGGATGTGTAAACTTTTATAAGTGGTAGAGGGAACACATGGATGTTCTTAGATGATTAAAATATAATAACTTCATTCTCATGTCAAATTCTTTAAAATTGATAGAGGTTCTAATATGGGATGTGATAAAGGATAAATATTTCCATATGATATTTTTTATACATGTTTAATTATAAATAATACTCGTTTCTCTCAGATTACCCCCCCCCCTCTCCACCACCACAGTAAACCCAGTTATTATTAACCATAGAGAATTATTTTTACGTTTTTTTAATTTATATTTTGACAAATAATGAAAGCGGACCAATTTACAAATTTGGAAAATTTAATTCCATAAATATAACCTATTTTATCACATTAAAATTATATAATATGTTGGATTTAATATGAAATTGAACCTTCAAATAGAAATGAAAAGTAGTTTTCTTGAAAAACAATTCTTAATTATAAAATGTTTTTATACCAAAATACATCATAAATTATATTCGAATGAAATAAAAAATATTATTCTCAATAAAAATAAATTAATTTTACATTAATATAATTTTAAACCAAATCGAATCATTCAAAATTATGGATAAATAAAGCTCAGGTTTCCATAAAAATAGAATTTTCAGTATTCAATGAAAAATAATATTTTCATAAAATAACAACAAGTTTTCTATAAGATAATTTTTAATTGTTGTTTCAAAAATCAAGTTAATTGTTTAAATTAATGTTTCTAAAAGAAGATATAAATTGTTATATTATTTTCTCAACAAAACAATTTTTATGGAAAAATATATTTTGAAAGTTTATAAAGATATTAATAAAATTATGTAATTATTTTTCTACATATATTATTTATCTAAAAAATTTATAAATATTTTTAAAAATGTGGTTATTCATATTCAATATAATAATTTAATTGCTTTTTAATAATTATAATCTATAGTAGGTACTGTAGCTTTGTGGGTACTTTAGCAGTACTATTCACCAAGGGGTCCTTTGGGCCAAAAAATGGGTTTTCTAGCCCTGTATGCAGGCCACTTGGCCTTGGGACTCAAGGCTATGTAATGGGTCACCCTCTACCCATTATAAAGAGGTCTTCACTTTAATAATAAATTGAGGCTTCAGCCCCATCCTTTAAAAAAAATTTAAGACTACGGATTGCTTGTTTCACAAAGTGTTAATGATATTAAATTCGCTTTACGAGAAATATAACATAAAGTCTAGAAGTGTTATATTCTACTCCCGTTAAACTAATTTTTCGATCAAAATTCCATCACATTGATAAAAAATGAAGATATATTATTTTCATCACATCCCCATGTTCCTATATTTCTTTTTCAAAACTTTTATTCCTTCAAAAACATTAAAAAGTCAAGTAGTCTAATTTTTTAACACTTTATCTCAATAATCCCGGATTCTAATTGGTTATTCTTCAAAATAAATATTATGCTTCAATGGTATAACATCTAGATTATGAACATGTGTAGGAGTCGGAATGTACTTCCTCAAGGGAGATACATGGAATATATCCTAAACATGAGGGAGGTCAAGTTGAAGTTCCATGATATAAGCTATTACCCCTACTTGATTAAGAATAAAGAAGGAATCAATATACCTAGGGATTATCATTCCCATCATTCAAAATCTTATAACCTTATTCAATGGATAAATTGATAGGAATACATTCTCACAAACTATTAGTTTCATATTTCATCAATGATTTCCAGTATAAAATTTCTATTAACTCTTAGATTCCATGATGTGTTTCTATGTGGATCAAACTTTCTCTTCTATTACCTTATTAATCTAACTTCATTATAGATTTATTTCTCCAATCTTTTTTCCGACACATTAATGATCTACAATATCTTCAATATATGGATCCAAAACTATCCATCTGAATGCTCGAGCAAAAACTATTTCTTTGAGAAAACTCTAATAGAGAAATGTATTTATCATAAACTCCTTGTTAATCCACAGAAATGTATCTCTTCTACACCATGATATTTTATAATATATTTCACTTTAAATAATTTAATTTTTTGGTAGCTTATTTTACACACAACATTGACTTAAAATGAACAATGATATATTATTAAAATATCATTATGTGATGGTGATTGACTAGAATTTTTAATAGAGAATATATATAATAACAAATAAAGTTTGAAAAACTTATGGCCAAAATATTTTAATTGGTTTTCATAAAAATTAAAACAAAAATAATAATCAAGTATATTTTTTTTGAAAACTGTTTTTTATGCCCAAAGACATTTAATATTAATAAATAAAATAAATATGATTTGGTGAATTATTTTAATTATATTTATATATTATAACTTTAATAAAATGTTTTAAAATTCATATTATTTTTTCATAGGCATGGGAGAGGAATAAAATTCAGTTTTATGCTTAAAAATGCATTTTTTGGAAAAAGAAGATTCCATCTTGTTTTGCGTGGTTTTTTAAAATAATTTTTTACACATAGAGAAATTTAATTTTATAAAATTATTTCCATATTTATAATCGGGATTTAATTTTTTTAAAATATTTCCTTTTGTTAGGTACTATGAATAGTAACTATGGTAATATTTATCAACTAGTTAAAGGGAAAATTGGGTTAATATGCATAAAAACAATGTGATAAAGCCATAATTATTCATATTATATCTTATTGGATGATGTAAATTCTACCCTTATCACCTTAGTATCTAAATGGAGATTTTTTACAAGACACATGTCGATGAAACTAAACAATATAATATTTAAGTCAATGATTGTTTCAAAATGTAACTCTCCGACTTTTAAATATCATTGATGTCTCAAAAGAGGGAAATATTTTTGTTATGAATGAATATATATGTATATTTTGAGAAAAATAACATATTTTCATGATATAATTATATTTATAATATTTAGAAATTATTTAATTACCAACAATTCTTATGAAATGTCGATTTTTCATTTAGTTAATTAACATAAAATGTAATAAATTGTTTTAAAAATATTAAAAGAAATATCATTTGAGTGAGTTAATTGTCCAAAAAAATTTAGAGGTAAATATAAAATATTATTATTTTCTTAAAGGATTATATTATAATTTCAATATTTTCGTAATTTTTAATTGAAATTATTTGATTAGTGTCTAAACTGAAAAAATGATACTTTGTGATAATAATATATAATTAAATTGCATAAAATTCATAAAAATAATAAAATAGTATGTATAGAGTAATATGTTGTCTAATATTTCATCCCATTTCTATTTATAACCCATTTTGAAACATTTTTCCTTCAGATTGACATATTAATATTTCAATAATTTAATAAATTACAAGAGTGTCCATTCCCTCTCTTATAAAAGGGCGTCTCCCCTTTATCTTATTCACAACACATTGAGCCTTATATATCATCCATTATCATATAAATTATATTTTATAATTACATATACATATTATTTAGGTATTGGTCTTCACAAAAGACCAACCCTAGGAATGTTAAGAGGATATCTGAAGTCGTTCTTTCCAAGAAGAGGTAATCGCCTTAATCAATCACTTTATTTTTATTTATAATTTTACCACCTCTAAATATGTTATATTATTCATAAAATTATAATTTTTATATACAAAAATATACTTAATTTTAATTATTATTATGAAACCACCTTTATTAACACTCTTTACCATCAAATGCAATGTGGAATTATCACTCATGTATATGTATGGATTTCCATCTCTACATAGAGATACAATTATTTTCAATCATCATAATTGATGAAATGTTTTTATTATGGGTTTAATGTTTACTTATAATATTTAAAACATAATTATTTTTTTAACGATCCTATCATATCTGTCCTCTTACTTTCTAAACAGTTAGAAAACAATTACAATGTTTGTGTGTTCGTGTGGACTACCACCTCCACGATGTGATGTGATTTGTTTTTCATTTCAATTTTCCTTGATGGTAATAAGTATGGTGTAAATAATTATATATAATTTATATGATTTAATAATGATTATATATTGGTGAGTTATTATATACATTTCGTTCATTCCACTTATCGTGAAATGGAAAATGTGCTCATACATACGTATGATATACCGTCTCCATGAACGTTGTAATTAATTTTTAAATATATATATTTAATGAATTATTATAATTATTTATATAATGAAAAAATATTATAGTAGTATAATTTTTAACATTCTAAATTCCATTTAACCATGATCTATATACATTAAGGAAAACTACAGAACAAAAACATATAAAAAATGTATAATTGTTTACCCAGAACAGTTTTTTTAATAATTAATTGTTAAAAAACTAGAGATAAGAGGTTATAATTATAAAATAAAAAATTTAATTTAATATATTATGGTTCTCAAATATATATATATATATATATATATAATTTAGTATTTTTTTTATTTTCTAACAAATATGAAGAAAGTTGGACTTGGGGTAGGGTTTTTACAATCTCATTTTTTATCAGGATTTTTTAGGAATATATTTTCTATGATGAAATATTATAATCTACCTATCTAGAAACTCATCAGTTGTAAAGACCCAAACCCCATTATCCTATAGTCAGTGATAAAACATGTTGTATAATTTGTGTATAAAAATAAATTGAAATAATTACACAACAATTTACACAATCAATGACCGTTAACTGGTCGTGATTTTGGATAAAAGAGAAATCATAAAACATAAAAAACTATATAAAAAAGATAAAAAAACACTTCACATGAACGATCTCTTCTGATGAAGGGAACTCTATTAAAACTCCAAATAATACATTTAAAAAAACATACTGTGAGCATTTAATTTCATAGTAAGGGGTTTTAAAAATCATTGATAACTCCTTTTATAATATTATTTTTAAAACAAATTCTAATATAAATTTTGATATATCTAAAAAAAATTAAATTTCCTACACCTTAAAAATAATATATCACTTTAGAAAAATTTACATTCAAAATTCACTTAAAACATATTCCAGTGATTTTTGAAAAATATTAATAAAACCATTAAAAAACACATGAGGCCACTGGTTAAATGGAAGGTTTTCTAGGCATACCCATTTCCATGAGGGATAGATTCACTCCCCACTACCTATCATTTTTACCATGTTCATATTGAAATTTTCATAAAAATATTTTCTGATTTATGTACATAATATACTTTTTCCACAATAGTTTTTATTTTAAAACATTAATAAGAATTAAATTCTCATAAATTTATGTTTATATATAAATATATAAAAATAAACAAATATGTAAATTCACTAATTGGACACGTAACAAAAAAAACTCTTGATACATTTACTTTTCATAATTACTTTGATGATTAATTTTCATCCTTGAAATTAAACATCTTATTCAAAAACCCATAAATATCCATTTTGACGGTTGTTCCAATAAATGTAAAATTAATTCCATGCACATTTTTTCATGTATTATCTGCATAATGTCATAACTAATATTGATTATGTCATATGTCAATGATTATGAATGACATGCATATAATAATATTTATATTCAATAGATTTTTAAATCCTAAAATTTTATATTCTTAGATAATTATCATAAATAATTTATTTATGAATAGATATAAACTTGAATCCACAGGCCAATTGTGCTTAAACAATTAATAAAACATATATTTAACCCAAATAAAGTAATTTTATGATTATTTAGAAATAAATGGTCATGGAATAATGGTTAATTAGGTACCATTCATATACTTAAAATTGATAATATATATATACATGAAATAAAAATCTATAATTAACATGAATTTCCAGTAATAGTAATATATATATACAATGAAATTTATAATACACATAATTAAACAAAACATCGATAAATTTCCCATACTAATTAAATACACTAATAATATTTTCAAACTAAACATTTTAATCATTAAAAAAAATCCCTTATATGTATGAGATATATAATTTTCACAATGAAATTATTTGAATAAATAATAAATATATACCCCTGAAAAATAAATTTAAAATATTAAATCCCTTACACAAACATAAACTTAAACTTGAAAATAATTCATTATAATTAAGATTTGACCACTAAAATATAATATATAACCTCCTATTCCCCAATTTCTAGAATAGAAATGAAGAACAGCTATTAGTGCAGACTCCCTCATCAGACTCGACACAAGGTTTTTCAAAATTCACTACATAGGGTTTTGAGGCTTTTATATCCAAAATATATACAATTTAAATGGGGACCAATAGATATTTTTTATAGATTCATTATAGTGTTTTGATCAATCATACAGTGCAAGCTCAATAAACAAGTGATATCAACAAGTGAGGATAGAAAATATGCATTCATTCGATGTATGAAAATTTTGATAAAAATAATATAAAATGACAAATCGATTAAGAATATAAAAGATGAATGCTCGAACCAATGAAGGGAGTTTTTTGAAATTTATTGTTGCAAAATTTCATGAATCATACAACACACAATGAGGAAAAATGTTTAAAACCAAATTCAACAACAAGGCCTGAGATCTAAAAAATGGAACAAAAAAACACCTAAAAAAAGAAAAAACACACACCTCAATAAGTTTAATTAAATTGAATCTCTAGATCTGCACTAAATCTCAATATTGACATTTAGATCCCCCATTACATAAATTGGACTTTGGTCGATCAAGTATAAAGCTATATCTATAGTCAAATTTCACTCAGACTCCTCACCAGTGTTCAGATCCACATCACTTGAGGTACCATGATCCCGACTCCTTCGACGCTGACAATTGTGCAGCCTCCTAAATAACTTGGATCGATCACTTTACCCCAAAACAATATTGTTTGAAACCACAGAAAATATATATTACCTGGAATTTGAAAATAGATAGTAGAATTAGGGAGAGGACAGGAAGCCTCGATCACAACTTGTCCAAATAGAATTGTTACCCATACACCCGTAAACCCCAACTCAGTGTATCATGAAACACCCCCTCATCACCATATTTCTTCTGTTTTTGGTTAACAATATGTTGCAATAAAATAAAATTATCATAAAATTATATTTTTATTATTTCAAATATAATTCCAAAATATTATCAAAATAGTTCTAATGACAATAATAATAATAATTTTATAATCATGATTTATAATATAAAACATAAAAATTATAATTGTATAAAACCATATTTATAATATTAAATCTAATATTAATACATAATTTAAAACTAATAATTATAATTTTTTTATATATGTAAATATAAAAAAATATATTAATTTAAAAACCAAATTAGTAACATTTAACAATATACTTGTTGTAGTAAGAATATATACAAATATATTGAAATTTTGAAATTACACATTCAATATTTAAAATAACCTTTAAAATAAATTTTTTATTGAAATAATTTTATTAGTATAAACATAAAAAATACATATATTCATATTATGAAATTATATTACACAAAATAATACTGTAAAATATTATTTGTTTTAAAAACATTATTTGAAAATATATAATAATAACTATAATTAATTAATTAAACACTTAAATTAAATAATTATTATGAAAGAAAAATCGGCTAAAAAATTATTATTATTATTTTAATTATTAATAAATCCATTTAATAAAATATTTTTAAAACTATGATTATAATTTCTATGTTGTTACATTAATTTTCTTATACTCTAGTAATTTCTTGAAAATTCATGTTGCCCTTTCATTTTCGTCACCTTAAATGTTTATGTGTAAAAAAAATATGTTATCAATTAAAATCGACTTTATTTCTCTCTTCGGTAAAAAAAACAAGTTTCTTACATATCCATGTTTTATAAAAATCTTTTAAATGATATTTATAATTCTATAATAAGTCTTTATAAATTATTTTTTTCATTTTTTGATTCTTTTTAAAATAATGTTTTAGAATAATTTTCATAGATTTTTTTATATACGGTACTTTTTAAATAGTATAAAAAAGTGAACTGAATTTTTTGATTTAACATATACAGTATGAATAATATTTCCCGATATAAAGACCACTCAATGCTTTGAATATAAATTTATAAGTTCCTATGGTTCATTTTAATGTAAATAATTTATTTAATATGTGTGATGTTTTTACATTTTAGAAAGTTATTTTCAAATTTTAAAGTCTACTCAATGTTCTCATTTATTTGTTCAAAATCAATTTCTATCTATGATGTAATCATTTGATGTTAATTATTATTTAATGGTGATATGATCTAATGAAACCATTATTACTATTTTCTGAATTTTTATTATTTATTTTGATGATATTTTTATGAAACCCATTTATTTTACGTGGGTTGTTCTATAATTAATTTAGGAAATTTTTATAAAATCCATTTTCCATACATATGTAATGATATAATGATATTATGAATGTTTTATTTTATGGAACACATATGTATAGTTTTCATTATATTATGGTGGTCATGTTATGACCAATTATGGTGTTTATGTCATAATTGAGAAGGATGTGACCTATATCTCACTCAAATGCATTGGGTTAATTTTTATATCCCACGAGTCAAATATGGTGTACAAGTCAATGTGATTGATCTATTATAGAATGCAAATCAATGTTCTTGATATTCTATTAGATGCAAGTTGATGTGCTTGATCTACAATGTGATAGAGTTTGTGATATCTGATTCCTTATGGTTTGATGGTCTTGGTAGTTTATATTAATGTTATGATATGTTTTTATACCAATATTGGTGCCACACATTTATGAAATGATCTTATTCTTCATGCTTGATTTATAGTTATCATTCACACTTATGATCCCTACCTTCTGAAGTGATTAATTTTTTTTCATAAATATTGTTTATGATCTATTAAATATTGTTTAAAAAATATTTATGTTATGATCATGATATCATAATCTTATTCTTATCTTTTAATTTCATATATCATAAATTAATATATCTCATTTTTACCCTTACATATGATATGAGACAACCCTTTATTATATTTTTATTTTCCCAGGATATGAAGACTAGTACTAAAAATGGTATATTTAATAAGGGTTATAGTTATAAAGAACATAATGAGAGACACTTATTGACAAATTTTTTATGAGTGCATGTTTCCAAATATACTATACCAATACATTTTAGGAATGGATCATGATGTTTCTCAAAAAATATTTATCTAATAAGATGTAAATTTTTTTTACAGAAATTATGTATCTCTATAACAATAAATTATCATCATGGTTTTTTATAGTTATCTTTGATTGATCATCTATTTGAGGATGGAAATCAGTATAGAAATGCAACATAAAGTCCAGATCTTGGTGTTGAAATTTCTATAACTTCATGGTAAACCTTGGATCCCAATTAGGTACAATATAATGTGGTACTCCATGATTCCTTTCCAAATCCTCAATTTATGTTTTGTCATGTTGATCAAGATTGACATTTCATCTAATATAACTATGTCGACATCATAATTTGATTGACCAGAATCTAAATAGCATTATGGACTTTATATGTTTTGGGGAGTCCAATGAAAAAATCTAAGGTTGTTTTCCCCCATTTTTGTTCATGTATGTGTAATGGTTGTAACATAACCTTATAATACTATCTCTCAACCTTGATTTTTTTGAGATACAAAGAATTGAGATATATGATTGTTAACATCTCACTTCATGTTGTCCCAATAGAAATACTATTTCTTATCTCTATATCTCTTAATACTTCTAATTTTTATCTATGAGCTTCAACCAACAAGTCCTTCTTTAAAACTATTGTGGAATTAAAACATACATGATTCATGAACCTTATCATTCCCTCATAACTAGGGTAGAACAAAATGATATTTATCACCTTATTTAACAGCTCTGCAACTTCTTTTTCCATATCTTTAATCATTATATAGATGGATGTTTGAAAAATCATTTTATAAAGATAATAATTATCACATTACCTTATGATTTCTAAATCAATCCTTTGAAAATACAAAAAATATGGATATTTTTTATCCTCATCATATGTAATCTAGTAAGGTAATTTCTATATAGAAAGTTTTACACCATGTTCACTTTACCTTGGTCTTAATGTATTGAGAAGTAAAAAATATTTATTCAACTCCAACCATCATCTATATTGTATATTCCACTATTTAAGATTGAATATATACTTTAATCATTTATTATAATTATATATATCACACCATTATATAAAAATATAATTCAACCATGTATTTAATGAAAAAATTACCCCAGTTTACTCCAAATCATGAGTTGGGTAACTTTTCTAATGAACCTTTAATTGTCTTTAGGCATAGTATATAACTATATAAGTTTAAAATAGGATGAATATTATTCCATTATTAAATGAATTAATATAGATAAAAAACCATTCTCCATTATTGGGTGGTGTAAACATAGGGGAATTGATTAACCATATCTTTGGTTCCTTGAAATTTTCCTCACATTCATCAATATGAAGGAACCTATTTCTCTTATGTGTTAACTAGGAGAGTGGATTAGATATCCATGAAAAAATATCCAAAATAAATAAATAATATCAATCAATTACATGAAAACTATGGATCTCAATCATAGTGGTAGTTCAGGTCCAACATTTAATAACTTCCTTCTTTGATAGTTCTACAGATATACCCTTCCATGATATTATATGACCAAAAAGTTAAACTTATTCTAGGAAAAAATCACACATGGTAATTTTTTCATACATATTCTCCTTGTATAGGGTCATAAGTATAATCCTTGAGTGATCTACATTCAATTTCATTCTCTATGAATATATTAGAATGTCATCTATTAATATTATCACTAACAGATCAAGGTAATCTCTCAAGACTCTATTCAATAAATCTATCATGATAGCAGGGGAATTATTAAGACCCACTAGAATCACTACTAATTCATATTATACATACATCATGAAGAAAGATATTGAATATTAATCATTAAAAAAATTCAAATACTATTAAATTATTGAAAAAATCATCAATATAGTTAATAGGGTACATATGTACAATTGTGATCTATTTTAGTTCATAATAATCAATACAGATATACAATGATCTATAAATCTTACTTATGAAAACCAAAAGTTCACACCATTGCGATGTGTTTGTGAATATGATCCCATTTTCAAGATTCTCCTAGAATTTCATCTTCAATTCTTGTAACACAATCATGTTAATTCTATATGAAGAATTTTAAATAGATATAGCACTAGGTGAGAGTGTTATTCCAATATCAACATCATGATTCTAATAAATAATATGAAATTATTTTGAAAAGACCACAAGAAAATCTCATACAATAGGAATATATTTTATATCGAGTTTATCTCTATCCATTAAAGATAAACACCCCTTTTTATTAGGTATTAAGACACATAAAACAGATTTAATTTACATTGAAAGTTAATATTATTTGTCAGGTTGATAGAATATCACAGTTTGGTTTAGATTATTAAACATGAATTCCTTTACATGTTAATTGATGTGTGACTTATGTAAAAAAATCCAATCCATTCCTATGATAACATCAAATTCAACCCGAGTGATAATTACAAGATTTGTAGGAAGAAAATTCTCAAAAAACTTCAATAAGAGAAGAATCATATATATGATATTCAATAATCATTAAATTGGGACATTACACTTATAATTAAATATTTAATCATTGAATGGGTATTGTGATAAACTTATAATATTATTTAGATATAAAATAATGGTCAGATTTAAAATACAATAAGACATTATATGTTCTATAGTGGATAGTAAGTGTACATTTTTCCACATCCTTATCATACCCCGCATCAAATATTGTGATTCGATGATACCTAAATTTGTATCAGGGCTTAAGAGGATGCTGATATTTATCATCATCATTTCCCACAATATTTGATAAATAGTTATAATCATGTATTTACTCCTTGTATTTGTAAAACTAAAGTACGGTTAGTGCATTTTTTGGTTTTGTCTCTCCAACATTATGTAACTTCTTCTTCCCATAACATATGATTCCCACTTCCCATTAAACAACCATTTCACACACAAAAATAACAGAACCCTTATGAAAATTTTCTTCATGTTTCCTTCCACGCATTGAGAATAATAGAAATATCATATTCTTATCGCCATGGTTTTTATTATGGGAAATTCCTTTAAGTTTCATCTTTCCTTTCATAAAAAAACCGTGATATTGATGTGTAACTCCAATATGCATCCCAAAATTTATTTCATATCGAATGATATATATATATATATATTGAATTCTATTATGGTAAACAACCTTCACAGTCTTGGAAGCCAATAAAGAATTGATCAATATTACTTTCAGGTTAGATGATAATTCCAGAATCATACCTTACAAGTCTTGAAATATTTTCTATAATAATACAAATGGATTTATAATCCTTCAAAATTATCTCAAGGAATTTATTTTCTATTTTAACATCAATAATATGAGGATGGTAATTATTAAAAATTGTGCTTCTAATCTAATACCACTCCAGTAAGGTAATTTCTTCATGTTTCATTATGTTCTGATATTATTTCACTATCTTTGAAATGATAAAGTGCTAAAAAAATTCATGTTCGGTATACTGGAGAATAGAAAATATCTTATTAGTGGTACCGATCCATTACTCAACAACTAGTTTTTTAATGGACCCACTAAAATATGGTGGATGTTTCCTCTTTAAGGACTCAATATAATGGTGTTCCCTCCCTTTATCATTCACTAACTCAAAATGATTCATAGATTGAGAACGTTTTATAACAAAAAATTATATATTTTTCATTTGATCTCCCATAAAATTTGGTTTCCTGTATGAAAAATAATTTCATTTTCTATCACATATAGAAATAACATGGTTCCTTCGAGTTTTATCCATTTACTAAATCCCAATATCATTGTGTGAGAAATATTCATATCTGTGAACTACATAATAAATTAAAAATATAGGATATGTAATTATTTAAACATTATTTTCAATATATGAAACCTTAGGTTAAAAAATTTCATTAATTTTCATAATCTATTTAAATCCATCATAATGGGTCATAATGAAAAATAGAGTAAACTGAATTATATCCCCCACGAGTTTCAAACTAGGAGCATAGTAAGAGTACACTCAACTTACACCCAAATTAAAGACAATATATACTAAAACAACACCTTTTGTTGTTATTTTAACTAGATATATCTATTCCAAAACCACTTTCACTTCTAGTATCTAAGAAAGAATGTATTTCTTGTAAAACCCCATAATCTCTTACTCACTGAAACTCTATAACATTTTCATGTAAATAGGCTTATACATACAGTTTTCATCAAAATTATTTAAATATAATCCTCAAAGATTACTATACCTTTCCTCTAATACAAACTACAATAACCCATATTTTATTACATATATGTTACATATGAATATATTAATATTCAATATAAATTAAAAATAAAATATCAATGAACATGAAAATTTATTATTTAGGGGACTAAATAGAAAAACATATTATTATATAAAATATTTTCAACATATCCCATATAGATCTTCCCATATATTACACATCATTGACATAATGAACTAAAAAATTTCATTATATCCTAGGAAAGGAAATATCTGGTAGGGTAAGATTGGATTCTCAGTAAGGGTAAACAGTAGAGATATTAATGATCACCTAATTATAGCACTACCAAAAGGGAAGGAGAATATAAATATAACATTTTAAAACCATACCCTTAAATTCCTATATCATAAACTAAAATCATGGAATAATTCTTTCATATACATAAGACATGGATTATAAATTAATCAAAGAACATGAGCGATGAGAGAACTAACTTGATATCAGATATAGATTTGTGGAATTCAAAAAATCAAAGAAAAATATTTCTTTTTAGTCAATACTCACTGCCAAGACAACCATATTGGATTGGTTCCACCCCCTAATTCATCATATTATTGGTCAAGGTTCACTCCCATGGTAATTATACTTGATATAATCCCTTGGTGAACTATGTTCACCCCCCATTCTAGTCCTTGTTATCTCATGAGATATCCATCATTATCAAATATATTATAGGTATATATATTTCCTAAATAAACCACAACATTTTCCTATTTAATAAAAATTTGTTCTAAAAAAACATAAATGTTATCAATATATGAAAACTCATTGAAAATAAATGAGATTCATATAAATTTAAACATTTCATCATTAGATAAGCCCTAGAAAATAAATGGGTTTCCTCAACATATTTTCACGATAATCATAAATAATCAAGATAAATAATAATTATGGTATCAATGTATCACATCTCTAGTAATTAATAATAAATATTTAATGATTTTTTCTTATATACAAATTATTTTAAAAGATCACTTGGAATATTTCATGAGGAAAACACCCTCTTCATTGTGAAATTACTTCGTTAAAATATTAAAATTTATAAAATATTATGGAAAACATTTTATTTGAGAAGTAAAATGGTAAATTTTAAAGGAAACTTCAAATAATTGATCAATAATTTTGGTAGTAAATTTCATTCATGCTATGTTTGTTAAAACAAATATTCTTTTTATATTATAGTTAAAAAGTCAAAAGTACCAAATTCTTAAAATTACTAGAAGATTCATTTTATAATATTTACAATAATTAACTAAATGGTAACTTTAATCCTAAAAAACAAGCTAGAATACAAAAAAAATTCTTCAATGTATTTTTATAATACATTTGTATTATATAAAATTGATTTTCGATCGAAGAGAGATATAACGCATGTTTTCCCTAAAAAACAGTTTGGTCTCTTTAGTACATAAAGAGAGGAAAATAAAAGGAAATAATTTAATCCATAAAAATTATTACTTTATAGTAAAATTAAATATAATATTATGATAATGGTTATAAAATTTCATTATCAAGATTTTAGTAATAAAAAATCCTAATAAATAGTGAGATTGTAACAAAGATCCCTTACCAATTTGGTAATTTTTGAATCATAAGAACCAAGTAAAAAAATTCAATATAAAAATTAAATATCATGAATATAAGGATAATTATTACATAATATGTAAAATTTCATTATATACACCTCTTAAATTTTATTAGTTTTATTTCATTAAAGATGGCTCAACAAAACAATATTTAGACAAGGAAACCATACCACTATGGTAATCTCTCTTATTGAAACCACTTGAAAGGGAGAACCTTATAAATATTTTTAAAACCTCATAATTTTAATTATAATATTGATATAATAAATTCATATTTATTATATACACTACAAAATGGAAACAAGAAGAAAATATTGCATATGTTTATTAGAAATAAAACTGAGGTAGGAAATTTCCATACCCAAAGTTCTTCATTAATTGAAATCAAAATAACCTCATTCAAAATAAATATAAATTTATTATAAACTTATATATGAATAATATAAAAACTAATAATATCATATATTATTCAATTATAATATTTTATAACCTATTTATTAATCATTATTTATTAAAATATCATGTTCTAAGTGTTAATTGTTTCATTATTCATTGGAATTTTTGTTTCTTAGTTATGGTCCATGAAGTTAAATGATGGGTACATAATCAATAAAATTTTATAATTATAAAAATATAATATATATTAATTATATATATATATTTATAATCATCCATAAAAGTTATAGGTAGATAAATTAATTTCACCTTTCTTAGAGACAGTAAGTCATATGTACGAATAAACATTGTTTTCACCTCTCGGTGAATGGAAAAAAAGAATTTTTAATAATGATTAAACCTTCATAAATCATCATTATACCATATATATCATATATATTTATTCAATAAATCCTTATTACCATCCATGTAATGTGGAAATGAAAAAAATCAATGTACTTCATGGCGGTGGTATTCAACACGTACGCATCAGTGACATTATTTTTTTTCAATAGATATGATGATAATATGGTTGATATGATATTATAATTTTAAAGTAATATATATTTCATAAATATATTTTATAAAAATGAAACCCATAGTAATAAAAATCTAGGAAATATGGTGAAGGAATGTGAATTGTAATGTTATGTGGACGAAGTAGTCAACACATACATACTTGTTATACGTTCACATCCCATTTGATGGAAAATATATTTATTATTGGTGGATTCAAAATAATTATAAAATTTAAATATATTTATGATAAATAATTTATTATTTTATTATCAATAAACTAAAATTTTTAGTGGTAAAATAATATGTAAATTGATAGAGGTAGGTTTGGATTATTACCTCTTCATTAGTAGGCCTCTTAGGAACCTTTATTAAGGACACTTGGTATGGTATATTAAGAATAAAAGAAGATATAATTAATGTATATAGAATTTCATAATATGTATTTTTTGGGTTTTCCCAACACATATAGCTAAAAATGGTGAAAATATGAGAATTTATGGGTTACTATTTAAAAGTGGGGAGAGGAAACACTTGAATTTCATAATAGATTAAAATATAATAAATTCATTATCAAGAAAAATGCTTCCAAATAGACATAGATAAAAATTTGGGATAGTATTACTTTTAAGTATTTACATCAAATAGTATATAGAAAAGTTCTATTTTGAAAACATACCCTAATCTAATTGTTTAACTGCCCACCCCTCAAAAACACATTTTATCGTTTACTGTAGTGATAAATTTTAACTGTATTTATTATTATTTATTACCAAAATGAAATGTTTATTCATTAAAAAAATTGGAAATTATTATAACACCCCAAGAATTTTATGATATATTCCTCTTAAATAATTTCTATTCATTAGAAAGCCTATATTTCATGAAGCACTATGTATTTTCTGAATCAAAACATTATAGGAGAAACTTATAAGCTATCCATTAAACTTAAATTTTCCACTTTTATGTTTTGAATTTCGAAAAACAGTAATCTAGAGTTGTGATCAGTATGTCATTTGGAGTCTGATAGAAGAAACTTGATATTTTTTATGAATATTAACATAACATTATGAATAGTAAAATGACTGGTAATATGACCCTAATAAAAATTAAATGATGATTTTATTTTATTTTCTTAAGGTAATAAGATATTTATATCTTAATTAATTTCTCAATATGATATAGAACTAATTATACCTTTAAATTTGTTATTTATCTAATTAACTATGATTTTATTTAAAAATTCAATTAAAAAAAACAAAGAAAATTATTTTCAAAAAATGGAGTTCATTTTTTAATTCTACAAATTGAAAAATGGATAGGGTGAATTTTGGGGATTTTTCAAAAATACACGAATTTTTCATGAATAGTAAAAATATAGTTTTCAGTTTTCGGTAGTTTAATGACATCATAATGATGTAATAATTAAATATAAAAGTATGGTCGACTTGTGTACAGTAACATATGACATGAGATGTCCCATGTGGAAAAAACCATGGGCAAAACCATGGTTAAGCCCATGTTTTGGCAAAAACCACTAATGAGGTGCCACTATGAAATTATTAAAAAACTACCTCCCTTTTTCTATAAATACCAGCTCTTATATTCATTTTACTTATTTCAAAATCCCTCATCCTCTAATATCTGGTGGTTTTACATCTCTAAGAGTCCTCCCATGGTGTTCCTATGCCCCCATGGTCCCATACTTCAAGAACTAGGAGTTGCTCTACAAGGTAAGGGAATCCTTCATTCTCTTCTTTAAGTCGACACTTCTTTTTTGTTAGCTATTTGAAATTCCATTCTCATATGTTGGGGTTTGATTTTATTTATTATTTTTAATGTACTTTGGATTTAAATATGAAGAGATACCCTTTTTTTCTCAACATTTGATTTTATGAAATTTTATGCGACGTCGTTAGGCTGCCAGATTTTCATAAGGGATCTCTCAACTTTTCTTTTATTTCCAAGATCATCTCTTTCCTTTTTCTCTTATCACATCCTATGTCCAAATGACCATGATAAAATATAGTATCATATATATATGGGAAATATATTATGTTAATTTAATAACCATCATCAATATTTTTTCTCCCCTTTTTATTTTTATAAGTTAAATCAACATCCATGAGGTTCCAATTTGTATCTTTTGTGGACAATAGAGTTGTGTTCTTCACTTTCTCTGTAATTACTGATCATGAAACCATTTTAATGGTTGAACAAAATAATAATATATTTCTTTCGTCTCATTAATGTTCTGTAATATTTACACACTCATAATATGAAATAATAATACAAAATGGGTTCATTGTACACAAAACTGCCAAGCTAAATCCAAGCATTTATCAAAACCTTTTAACTAATTATTCATCCTCAAGTATATAACCTATAATAATTATAATATAATTTATATATATTTAATGTCACTATTTATATATATTATCAACTTTTTATATTTATCCACATTTCAAATGAACTTCTATTCATGAAATCACGTAAAACAATCATGAAAACCAAAGAAGAAAATGATTCCAAAACAATAAAATTAAACCTCTTAAACCCATTAAAAGGACCATGAATGAACCTAATAAGGTTATAATAAATAAATTTCATTTGTAGAAGGTTCTTTATTTATTAATTTATTAATATAAATTTGATTATTTAGATCATTAAAACAAATGAATAACACACTCGAGCAAAAGGTAAGGGGTATCTCATCTCACTTTCATTTCTGTGAGATTTTCATTGTTTGCCACTTATTTCTTGTATTTGGTATATGTGTACTTACATTTGATATATAATAACATTATTGTATTTATATTCCTATTATTCAATGATTTATTTGAGTATTTTATGTTCTGGCCATATGATTCGACCGATTACATTGTGGTAAGGGCCTTTGTCTCAACTACCATTTTGTTGTGACTAACTTTGTATTGTGCACCAAATAATCATTATGTGGTGTATCTACTGCACATTTGAGATCACATTAAATTTGAAATTATATTGATAATAAATATACATAATATCATATCATGGATATGTTGTTGTCTAAACCGTATACCATTTTTCATACGGTGTTTATGTTGGAAAGTTATTTTAATTATGGAAATATTGATGAATCTGTATACTCTACTTTATACAGATATTGAAAAGACATAGTGATCTTGTATTGAATCAATTTATAAGGAATTATTTGGACATGCAGTGAAGGGTGGTGACTGATATAGCCCCTCGATGCATCGGTAGTTCTCATGAGAAAAAACAGTTGGTGACAAACCCTTTGAGGTTGTTTTCCAAAATCAGATGGGTTTCTACCCATAGAACTAAACCGTTTTAATGGTATTATGGTTTCATGTTCCATATACATGACGTCCAATTAATAATCATTATCTTTATTCAATACTAGTTTTTATTATTATCCATGAGGTTTTAACTATGTCAAAATCTATGAATGCGGTTTCATTCTCAGTTTATTAATGGCATCGGTTTTTCATTTCTTCACTATGACATATTGATTTTGTTAGGTTGATTATGATTCACTTATTATTGAACTCATGATTCCTCTTTTTAAAACCCTTACTAAGCGTTTGATCTCAACCCTTTAATTGTTTACTTTCAATAGGTGAAAAATAAGAGATCATTTACTGAGTTCTTGTGGATGTTGTTTTTAGTTTCTTTATGTATTTTATTTTGTAAACATTTCTAACATAATTTGAGAATGATCTATGTATCTTGTTTCCTCAAGACTACTAAACTAATCATTTATTCAGGATTTTCATTTCTTCTAACCATTCCAATATCACAAGTAATGCATCGGCACCAGCCTAGAGGGGTCGGGGTGTTACAGTTGGTATCAGAGGAAGTTTAGTAGAAAACATAGAAACTGGAGTAGCAAATGTATAGTAGGGAACAAAGTCATAAGTTAATATTTGAGGATAAACATACAAGAACGTCTTGGTATTTTGGTAAGGAATAGATTATGGTGATATTTTAAGCAATATGTCCTTTTATAGATATGAGTAGGTAGAGGCGGCGCTCGCACAAATGTATCTAGGGGTAAAACCCAAAAACACCACTTTGAGCTGGACTCGGACGGGAAAAGGTGAACAAAAACGGGCCTTGTTTCACTATTGGTTACAAAACTCCTAGGGGGTATGCTTAGGATAATTCACATTTTCATTACAATCCATTATGAAGGAGTTTAATGTAAATTTTTTCCTAGAGGAACCATGCTTATTAGATTAGCTATGCATAGAGTTTCAAACTATGTTGAGTGATTTTCTATTTGAGATTCATAAACTAATCTAGTGTACCCCATTATTTAGAAATGACGTATAATGGAAGAAGGGGAATCAATATTCATGGGCATGGTAGGGATCTCACTACTAAGCAAGTCGACACATTCAATGTTGGAGCAGATCATATCATGACCATATTGGGACATCTTACTCAAGTTGTAACGAATAAGCATTACACACCTATGTTGGATCGTTTCATGTGGCAGAAGCCCCCATCATTTAGTGGGACTACTAACCCAGTGGTTGCTGAGCAATGGATGAAGTCCATTAATAATATTTTCATGGAACTAAGATGCAATGAAAATGAAAAGGTAGTACTGGTAGTATATTGTCTCAAGGGCGATGCTGATCAAGGGTGGTCCTTAATTCAGAATACCATGGAGAAAGAAAAAATAAAAGATATGAAATGGGGGACTTTTAAGGAAATATTCTTGGAAAAATATTTCCCTCGTTAGAAATGAAATTAAACGAAGAGGAAATTCATTACCTTAAAATAAAGGGAAGAAGACAGTGTTGCAGAGTATGAGGATACTTTCACATGGATGGCTAGGTATGCTGTGGAATACGTACATGACGCAGCAGACAATATTGATCATTTATTTGAAAGTCTTAAGCCACGTCATTGAAGGGAACTAGCTTCTCTATAGTTTTCATCATATGATGAAATTGTATCATGTGCCATCAAAACAGAGAGGTAATTTTCTAGATCAAATCTTTTCAAAGGAAACCAATATAAGAAGCGGTACTCTGATAACAAAGGAAAAAGAGAAGAACCAAAGAAGAGCAAGGGAACAAAGTTATTCCCGTTATCTGAGAACTGTGGAAAGAATCATCTCTGAAAATGCTTGAAAGGCATGAGAGTCTGCTATATCTACGAATAAAAGAGTCTTCGATCTGATGAATGAAAGGGTAAGAAACAATTTAATGGTATTCAAGACAACAATTGTAGAGAGATTAGACCCTATGCAAATGGGGGTCCTAAGCGTCAAGAAAACTTGACTCAGAAAAGGCCAAGAGAGTAAGGGAGAGCCTATGCGATTACAACCACGGAGGATGAGGTTCCTAATGATGTGGTGGCAGGTACATTAATTGTTTCCTCAAACATAGCCAATACATTATTTGATTCTGGATCATCATAGTCATTTATATCTTCCTAGTTTGACAAGAAAATTAGATTTGTCCAATTTGATTTAATAAAGGAGTTGTGAGTTAAAAATCCTTCAGGATGTATCATTGCAACCAAGGCATGTCGACTAGTCCCCCTCTAGACACCAAAATGTGCTCTAGTTTCTAACTATATCATCATACCAATTATTGAATTTGATATAATTCATAGTATGGATTGGCTATCAAATTATGATGTGAACAATTATTGTATGAAGACGGAAGTTACAATTTTTGAGAGTGGTGTAGAATTCATTGTCTTTAGGGAAGAAACTTCACCACCTGATTCTTATCTAGAACCACACCTAGTAACTCTACTGAATGCAATACATGGAGAGGAAGATAAACCAATATCTATGGGAAAGTAAAGAAATATTCCAATTGAAGATGTGCACATACACTATGAAAAAAATCAATATTTGTGACGGGTTATTTGCGATGGGGATAAATATTGTCGCAAATAACCCCTCCAGGAAACTATTTGCGACGGGGAAAAGTGCCTGTCGCAAATATCTAATTATTTGTGACAGGATTTCGTCTCCCATCACAAATAGTTTGGCACGACTTGCGCACCAAACTGCGTGAATAATATTTTCGATGGGGTGATATCTCCGGTCGCAAATAGTTTGGCACGCAATTGCGCGCGAAACGGAACGGCTGGCGCGCCAAACCGTGCGGGGGTATTTCTGATGAGACCCGTTGCAAATACCCGGCGGCAGTCAATAACTTTTTGCGACAGGATGTCGTCCCTTCACAAAAAGACTGTAGGAAGGAACTATTTGCAACGGGTCCCGTTGCAAATAAACTTTTAACCGCCGACTGTATTTAATCCGGGCGAGAGTAATTGCAACGGGCCCGTCGCTAATAATCTCATCACAACTAATCTAACCTATATATACCCCGATCTGTTTTTCTCCCAAACCATTCAGATCTTGCTCTCTCTCTCTCTCTCTTCATTCTTCAGTTTCAAAGAGAATTTTTTTTCGTTGCACTTTTTTATACAAGAGCAATCAGAGGGTGTCAATATCTTTAGAATATCAATGTTTAAGGTATTTATATTTTATTTTTTTATATTTATTTTTTATGTTAATTTTAATTGTTGTTTATTAGTTCTAATTTAATTAGATTTCAACTGATTTTTAATTATATTTAGTTTTACTAAGAAATTGATATTGTTAGTTATAATTATAAATAATTAATTATAATTAATATTAATTAGATATAATTATGAATAAATATATATAATTAAAAATATATAGATATAATTAGCAGTAAATAGATATAATTAGCAATAAATAGTTATAATTAGCAATAAATAGATATAACTAGCAATAAAAATATATAATTAACAATAAGTACATATAATTAGCAATAAGTATTTATAATTAGGAATAAATATATATAATTAGGAATAATTAGATATAATTAAGAATAACTAGACATAATTAGTAATAACTAGATATAATTAGGAATAACTAGATATAATTAGGAATAACAAGATATAATTATGAATAACTAGATATAATTAGGAATAATTAGATATTATGAATAATTAGTAATAATTAGATATAATTAGATTTAATTAGTAATAATTAGATTTAATTAGTAATAATTAGATTTAATTGGTAATAATTGGCAATAATTAGTAATAATAAGATTTAATAAGTAATAATTAGATATAATTAGTAACAATTAGATATAAATAGATATAATTCGTAATAATTAGATATAATTAGTAATAATTAGATATAATTAGTGATAATTAGATATAATTAGATATAATTAGTAATAATTATTAAAAATTAGATATAATTAGATATAATTAGATATGATTAGTAATAATTAGATATAATTAGTAATAATTAGTAATAATTTTCTATAATTAGTAATAATGAGCTATAATTAGTAATAATTCGCTATAATTAGTAATAATTAGCTATAATTAGTAATTATTAGCTATAATTTGTAATAATTAGCTATAATTAGTAATAACTAGTAATAATTAGTAATAATTTTCTATAATTAGTAATAATTAGCTATAATTAGTAATAATTAACTATAATTAGTAATAATTAGATATAATTAGCTATAATTAGTAATAATTTGCTATAACTAGTAATATTTAGGTATAATTAGTAATAATTAGATATAATTAGTAATAATAAGATATAATTAGAAATAATTAGCTATAATTGTTAATAATTTGCGATAATTAGTAATAATTAGCTATAATTAGTAATAATTAGATATAATTAGTAATAATTAGCTATAAATAGTAATAATTAGCCATAATTAGTAATAATTAGATATAATCAGTAATAATTAGCAATAATTAGGAATAAATAGGTATAATTATCCATAATTAGATATAATTAGCTATAATTAGGATTAATTATATATAATTAGTAATAATTAGATGTAATTAGTAATAATTAGATATAATTAGTAATAATTAGATATAATTAGTTATAATTAGTTATAATTAGTAATAATTAGTAATAATTAGTTATAATTAGTTATAATTTGTAATAATTAGTTATAATTAGTAATAATTAGTAATAATTAGTAATAATTAGTTATAATTAGTAATAATTAGTTATAATTAGTAATAAATAGCAATAAATAGGAATAATTAGTAATAATTAGAAATAATTAGGAATAATTAGGAATAATTAGGAATAATTAAGAATAATTAGGAATAATTAAGGATAATTAGGAAAAATTAGGAAAAATTATTATTAATTAGTACTAATTAGTTGTAATTAGTAATAATTAGGAATAATTAGGAATCATTACGAATAATTACGAATAATTACAAATAATTAGAAATAAATAGGAATAATTAGGAATACTTAGGAATACTTAGGAATAATTAGGAATAATTAGGAATAATTAGTAATAATTAGGAATAATTAGGAATAATTAGGAATAATTAGGAATAATTAGATATAATTAGGAATAATTAGAATAATTAGGTATAATTAGGTATAATTAGATATAATTAGCTATAATTAGCTATAATTAGCTATAATTAGCTATAATTAGTTATAATTTTCTATAATTTTCTGTAATTAGCTATAATTAGCTATAATTAAGAACAATTAGATATAATTAAGAATAATTAGGAATAATTAGAAATAATTTAGAATAATTAGGAAAAATTAGTAATAATTAAGAATATTTCGAAATAATCAGGAAAAATTAAGAATAATTAGGAATAATTAGGAATATTAAGGAATAATTAGAAACAATTAGGAATAATTAGTAATAGTTAGGAATAATTAGTAATAATTATGAATAATTAATACTTGGAATAATTAGTAAAAATTATGAATAATTAGTAATAATTAAGAATAATTAGTAATAATTAGGAATAATTAGTAATAATTAGGAATAAATATTAATAATTAGGAATAATTAGTACTAATTAGGAATAATTAGTACTAATTAGGAATAATTAGTAAGAATTAGGAATAATTAGTAATAATTAGTAATAATTAGTAATAATTAGTAATAATTAGTAATAATTAGTAATAATTAGTAATAATTAGTAATAATTAGTAATAATTAGTAATAATTAGTAATAATTTGTAATAATAAGTAATAATTAGTAATAATTTGTAATAATTATTAAACGAAATCTTCTTGGATAATGAAGGGAAAATTTGTAATCATCTCCACAACGATGATTACCAAATTTCATTTCATTATTCAAGAAGTTTTCCTTTTGCTAAGTATTGCTAAGTATTGCTAAATTAGTAATAAATAGTAATAATTACTAATAATTAGTAATAATTAGTAATAAATTGTAATAATTAGTAACAATTAGTAATAATTTGTAATAATTTGTTATAATTAGCAATAATTAGGAATAATTAGGAATAATTAGCAATAATATGTGTGAGAAATATGCAATTAAATGAGATTTCAGACAAAAGAGTTGCCATTAATCCACTAGAAATTGTGTCACCCTTAATTAATGATAATTATTAAGTAGTTGTAATTATTTATCTACTTTTTCAGATAGTGTTTTTATAATTTCAAACTATTCAAAAACAGTTTTGATTTTATAATTTATGTTGAAAAATATAGAATAAGGAAGTCAACATCAGTCATTTTTAGATGATCGAGCTTGGATAATTCAGTGTTGAAATAAAAGTGGTTATGGTTTAAATCCTGTATATATTGAGGGTGTTGAAGCTTTCTTAGAATTTGAATCATTAAAACCAGAATATGTTTCAGAAGTCATAATTAAGTTTCCTTGTAAAAAATGTTCTCTGAGAATGTTTGACACATTTGATAAAGTTGGGGGACATCTCTTGCGGTTTGGTTTTCAACCAGATTATCTTTTTTGGTATCAACGTGGTGAACGTAGTTCTAGAGAAGATCCTAATAACAAGATTCTGAATCCATCACAGTCTCAAAATTTAGTACATGATGTTGTAGGTCCATCTATGCAACAAACTGAAACGCACGATGATATTGCTTTAACTCCTGAGATGGCACCATCTAAATTTTATGAGTTGTTGAGGTTTGCTGAGGATTCATTATATCGTGGTTGCAAGATAAGAAAATTAGAAGCAGTTGTAAAATTTATGGCTATTAATTTAGATAATGTAATGTCAAACAACTATTTTGATCAGATATTTCCTTTGGTTAAAACACTATTACCTGATGGAAATGCATTACCTGCAAATTACTAAGAGAGAAAGTGTCTAATTCATAATTTGGGCCTTAGTTATCGGAAGATTCATGCATTTACAAATGATTGAATCTTATATTATGGAGAAAATGATTCATTGGATATTTTTCCCACATGTGTACAATAGAGTTATAAAGAAGGTCAACCAGGGAAGTCTAGATCGATTCCCGTAAAACAGGTGAGATATTTCCCCCTTACACCCAGGATGTAGCATTTATTTATGACTCAGAACACAACATCAATGATGTCATGTAACAAAACCCGGATTTCAACTGATAAAATATTGAGTCATCCATCTGATGGTGATTCATGGAAATGTTTTGTCTATCAGTATCCTTCTTTTTCTATAGAATCCAAAAATGTGTGAATGGGTCTTTCTCCTGATGGTTTCTGTCCGTTTGGTTCTTATGGTAGTCAGTATTCATGTTGGCCTATCTTTATAACTCCATACAATTTTCCTCTATGGATGTTGATGAAGGAGCCTTATATCTTTTTGACTCTATTAATCCTAGGACATCCAAAAAAGAATATTTATGTTCATTTGAAACCATTTATTAATGAGTTAAATGCATTGCGGAGTGATGGTGTCAATACATATGATCTTTCTACAAAAAAAACATCATATCAAAAGCTGCATTGATGTGTACAATTAGTGACTTTCCGGTATATGGAATGTTATCTGGTTGGAGTACGCATGGTCTAAAATCATGTCCTTACTATATGAAAGAAAAAAAAGCCTTTATGTTGATCAATGGAAAAAACCTTTCTATTTTGATTTTCACCGTAGATTTCTTCCAACCGATTATCCTTTTCAAGGGAACAAATCTCATTTCAGAAAAGGTACAATTGAAAGAGATGAACCCCCAAAGATGATCTCAGGTACAGAGTTAAAATAAGTTGTTTTTTCATTACCCCCATCACATTTGGACCAACATTAAACATACAAAAAATTCATGGCTTTGGGAAAGATCATAACTGGATAAAACGAAGCATTTTTGGGATATTCCATATTGGTCTGATTTTTTGGTCCACCACATGTTGGATGTTATGCGTATTGAGAAGAACTGTTTGGATAATTTATTTCATACAGTTTTGGATACAGTAGGTAAGACCAAATATACTATTAAGGCACGATTAAATCTTGTCCAAATTTACAGGTGACCAGAACTTGAATTATTTGAAAATGTCATATCATAGAGGTTAATGAAGCCAAAATCAGCTAATACATTGTCCAAAGAGAGTCTCTTATTATTTTTTCAGTGGATTGCAGATTTGAGACTTCCATATGGATATGATTTCATGTTGGGAAGATGTGTTAAGAATAATTATATTACTAGATTAAAAAGTCATGATTGTCATGATATAATGGAAATACATATGCCGATTGGATTTAGAGTTTTGTTGAATTTTATGATTTGGGATTCGATAACAAACATATCATATTTTTTTGAGACATTTTTCTAGTAACAACATACTACGATGTGCTAAGAAAACTGGAAGAATATGTTTCTGTAATTATATGTAAACAAGAAAAAATATTTTTTCTGGCTTTATTTGAATCAATGGATTGTCTGACGTTACATTATCCACATGAATCTAAATGTGGAGGTCCAGTACTGTTTCGATGGATGTACCCATTCAAGAGATGCATGCAGAAATTGAACAAAAAAATAAGTAACAAAGAATTAGTTGAAGGCTAAATTGTTGAAGCTTATTTTCAAGAGGAAATTGCTTTCTTCTGATCTCATTATTTTGAATCTCAATATCCCTCAAAACAGAATCGCATGGGACAAATGAGGGGAATTTTAGTGAAAAAATGGGAAAAAAATTAACAGTTTTTAATTAGACAAATTTTATTCCGGTGGAGTTCATGAACGATGGCTTTCAGATGATGAACATCACATAGATCATGCAAACATTCTGCTCAACCATGAAGAAATTACATCAGTTTTCATGTGAGTACTTCTATCACTTATTCTATAATTTATGTTACAATATTTAAACGTTTTTTTTATTTTTAGGTTATGTGATAATCATATCAAGAAACAACTTCCACAAATTATAGCAGCTGCTCTTGAAGGACGGAGAAAAAAAATTCAATGGTTTGATAACTGGTAACATAAATTATTAATTGTTTAATATCAATTCCATTTATTATTCATTAAACTGATAATTGTTATAAAAATTTTCACGTGTCTCAGTATGCTGATAAAATTGACAAAGGACTGTGTATATTGAGTAACCCACCATCCAAAATGGTTAAATATTATAATGCATATGTGGTGAATAGTTTTTGAATTCATACACTTGCATATGGGGATTCAAAAAAACAATGAATAGTGAAGTTTAGTTGAGAGGATCACATCACAAAGAAACTAAAGTTGATTTTTAGGGCATTTGGGATGAAATTATTGAGGTGTGTTATCTAGGACAGAATTACATAACAATATTTAAATGACGGTGGTTGGATACTGAGAGAGTTTGGCATGTTCATCTGACTCAGGTAACCATCAATATTAAATATAAAATCCTTCTTGCAGTAAAGGAACCATTTTTTCTGGCTCAACAGGCTCAACAGGCACATAAAATATATTATGCATAGTACTGTTCTACCTCAAGAGACTTGAGCGATTGGTGGAGCATAATAAATTTGAAATATCAGGAAAATCAATTTTCTCAAACTGAATGTGGTTCCACTGAAGTGGAATGAATTGAAATTTTTTAAGAGGCGACTCCAAATCCATCTGATTCACAAAGAGACGTGAATATCAAAAAAGACACACCACAATTAAGGATCGATGTTGATTAGAAGTTAATGATGTTACAAATAAATTTCAAATGACAAGAGATGTTGAAACTGAAACTCATATGGATATTGATGATGCTGAGGAGGAAGATGAATACATTGACATTGATTGCAATGGAGAAGAGGATGAAGATGAACATTGACACAGTTAAATGCTGGTTATAATCATAACTAATATATATCTATATATAGTAGTCATTTTCAACTATCGGCTGACAATAATAATTTTGTGTTTCAGATGGACACTGATCTATTACATGAGTTAGAGGAGGCTGAGCTACCTTTGGATGATCAGGATGTGGGATCAGCTAACCCTCAGCCTACTGGTGGTTCAGGAGGTACACGGAGGGGGCACAGTCTTGCTCAACTAATGATTCTTGACACTATCCCCGAGCGACGTCCACATCTTGGTTTCGATCCATGCACAAAGAGGTATGGAAACCTATATTTTTTAGTTAGATTTCATTAATTTATTTATATATATACTAATTGTCTGATTATTTATTCTTTTTTTCATAGTTTTTAGCATGTAGCTATTGGACAAGAGAGTGCTATATTGCGGAATTATTTTTCTCAGCCATGGATCACATGGGAACAGATTCTCGTTGATGTGCGATGCGATATGTTCGATCATTGGCTGGTATGTAAATAAATATTATTTATTTTGAAATTTATTTTATTAACAACTTGATATTATAAATTATTTGTAGGGTTTATGGTATCTTATCGATGATAGCATGCACGAATCTATCCACACAGCATGACAGTTTTCTATGTGTGACCGTTTCCACGAGTTTTTACACAATTTGAGAAGGACAGACATTAAGAAAGAAGGGGTGACAGAATTTGATGAGTCATGTAGAGACCAATGACCAGAGTACATTTCATCTCACGTTTGGGATGGATTATGTTTAAACTGCTTGGGTGGTGGATTTCAGAGGAGATCTTCAGTGGGACGACATAACCGGGGGAGACAGGAGGTTGCCCATCGAGCTGGTAGCCGTACATTTAGTTCGTATAAAGAGAATCTGGTAAGTATATTTTCTAAATATTTTATATAACTTTAAATATAAACAGTTTATTTTATATTTCTATAGGTGGTCGAGTATCCCGATATAATGGAGTTCGACGTTTATCGGAAGATTTACAGTGATCCAACCACTGGAGAGATTAGAGGTGATCGCCAGCGTCAGAGTGTGGTTAGTATTATTTTTTCATTTTAACAATTAACTGCATATAATATTTTTACAATTTAAATTTTTAATTTTAATTGAAGGAGTCCAATGAGGTTGCAAACTCTTAGACACAGGCTGAGGGTCGGGACGACACGGCTGAGCAGACCAATGCTCACCATTTCAATGAGGCGGCATGGATGCAGGCGACTCGGTATGGCTTTGAGAAGCACAGAGTAGTTTGAATCTTCTCTCATTTGAATCTTGGTACTTATTATGGTACTTCTGCGATGTTGGCATCCAAATCAAGAGGATCTCATGAAGAGGCATTATCTTTTGGCTCACAGTATCAGGAGCAGCTGTGAACTCAGGCTGAGCATATAAAGACTTATAGAATTAGCAAGAAGAGTTGTGTCAGTGACAGCAGTAGAAAGAGCAGCATTACGAGGAGCATATCCATCAATGTCAGCAGCAAGAGCAGCATTACGAGGATCAGAGCTGTCAATGGCAGCAGTAGCATCACGAGCAAATGGGGTACATGCATCTTCTGACTCATATTTTAGTGATGGAGTTTCCTCCACCAGCTCATTCAGCTCCTCTACCTCCTCCAGAAGATGACCCACCCCAGTGAGTTTTTTATGTTACAAACATTTGAATTAAAATTTTGATATGAATTATTTAAATTTTCTGTCTTTTATATTAGTTCAAATAGTATATAATTTAATTTTTAATATTTTATTAATTTTAAATATTTTTTTGTGAATATTGAGAATTTTATTCTTTTTTATTTTTTATTCTTTTAATAATATTAATATTATTTTTTCATAAATTTTAATATTATTAAATGTTATTTTTTTAAAATTAATTTATTATTTGTGACGTGGCCTTTTTTGACGGGACCCCGTCGCAAATAGTATAACTAAATATTTTCAAAACCATATTTTCGATAGGCAAGTAGTCCCATCACAAATAATTTTTTGCGACGGGCCCGTCGCAAAATGATATATATATATATATATATATTGCACCGGGACAATAGCACGTCGCAAAAAACTATTTGCAACGGTCCTGTCGTGAAAACAATTATGTATATATAATACATATAATCAAAAGCTTATCTGGGATGTGAATGTTTCCCGTCGCAAATAATATTTTTTTTCGATGGGCCCATCACAAAATATTGTATTTGTGATAGTGTTTTCTGCAACTGGATATTTGCGACGGAGCCCTGTCACTAAAGCCTATTTGTGATAGGATCCCGCTTCAAATAGGCCATCGTAATTAACGAGAATTCCAGTAGTGATAGTGAAAGATTAAATTGATGTAATTCGAGAGGATTTACCTGGACATCCTCTAGAGTGGGAAAATGAGTTCTCTATTGATTTAATTCCTGATGAAAGACCAATATCAAATATTTCCTATAAAACGGCCATTGTAGAATTAGTAGAGCTAAAGAAACAACTAGATTATTTTAGTGAAAAGGATTTATCTAACCTAGTGTTTATCAATGGGGAGCCCATATCCTCTTTGTCAAGAAGAAAGATGGATCCATGAGGCTTTTCATTGATTACAAGGGAAATCAATTCTATTACAATAAATAATAAGTATGATATGCCATGGATTAATGATTTATTTGACCAAATTCATGGACCTTGATACTTTTTGAAGATTTAACATTGATTTGGATATCATCAGTTGCATGTGAGGAACGAAGATATTCCTATGACGGCATTTCGGACCAGGTACGGGCATTACGAGTCTACAGTGATGCCTTTTGGATTTACAAATGCACCCCCTATTTTTATGTATTTAATGAATATATTTTTCTATGAATATATTGATAACAATGTTGTGGTATTCATTGATGATATCCTCATATACTCAAAATTCTTTGAAGACCATGAGAATCACTTACGGGTTATTCGGAGAACACTTAGAAGAAATAAATTATATGGGAAGTTTAGCTAGTGTGAATTCATGCATCAATCAGTTTCATTTCTGTGCCATATTCTATCTAAGGATGGAATCCTAATTGATCACATGATGATAAAGGCAATCCATGATTGGCACATTCCAACAAACATAACTGAGTTATGCTATTTTATTGGCTTAGGAGGTTATTATCGGTGTTTCGTTCAGACTTTTGCGCGACTGGCTAATCCACTAACCAAACTCACACATAAAAGAGTTGTGTTTGTGTGGAAAAAATAATGTGCAGAATGCTTCAATGAATTGAAAATAATATTGGTCAATGCTTCAATTTTGAATCTTCTATATTGAAGTGATGGATTTGTAATATATATCGATGCATCAAAGAATGTATTGGGTTGTGTCCTTATTTAAAATGATAAAGTTATGACTTAGGCATCAAGACAGTTGAAAACTCATGAGAAAAATTTTCCAACTCATGATCTTGAGTTAGTAGCTATAATCATAGCTCTGAAAATATGGAGACATTATCTTTACGGAGAGATATCTGAGATTTATACGGACCAAAAGAGTTTGAAATATATTTTCACACAAAAAGAACTCAACATGAGGCAAAGAAAATTGCATGAGTTACTCCAAGATTACGAATGTTCAATACACTACTACCTAGGAAAGGAGAATAAGGTGGCAGCTGCATTAACCCGGAAAGATCATGGCCTTCTGACTGAAATGAGGATTGAAAGAGATCCTATGTTCATGGATCTACATAAGATTGATATAGGAATTTTTAAGGAAGGGGAAACATCACTCCTCTTTCAAATTATTGCTTAACCATATTTACTAGAGAAGATAAAAATTTCCCAATCTAATGATGAGAATATGCAATAGAAAATTAATGCAGTTAAGGATGGGAGACTGGATGACTTCATGTAAAAATAAGGAGTTCTGATGTTTGGGAAGATTTTATGTGATCCATCAGTACCTGAGCTAAAATGGTTACTATTAGACAATGCTCATAGCTCAAATTTCTCTATACACCTAGGTAGCTCCATTATGTATAGAGATCTAAAGGAATATTATTTTTGGGACAAAATGAAGCATGAAATTTCTGACTATGTGTCATGGTGTCTAGTTTGTCAACAAGTGAAGGCGGAGTGACAACAACCCCAAGAAGTGATACAACCTCTACCTATTACTAGGTGGAAGTGGGATATCATTACAATGGATTTTGTCACCGGACTACCGAGGACACCTAGATGTAATGATGAAGTATGGGTAATTGTTGATCATCTCACAAAATCATCCCATTTCCTTCCAATAAGAATGGATTTTCCACTGGAGTTCCAAGAAAGACTTCATATTAATAAAGTTGTGAGACTTCATGCTGCACCTATATTGATTATCTCTGTTCGAGATCCCCGGTTTACACCAAAATTCTTGAATAGTCTCCAGAAGGTTTTGAATACTGAGTTTCGTAAGAGTACTACATATCACCCTCAATCTGACAGATAGTCTGAAAGAACTATTCAAACTCTGGAAGACATGCTAAGATCATTCACACTATACATCCATGGTATGTGGGATCAATACTTGCCTTTGGTGGAATTTTCCTACAATAATAGTTTCCATTCTATTATTAAAATGGCTCCATATGATGCATTATATGGAAAGAGATGTCGAAATCCAATTTGATGTGATGAAGTTAGTGAGAGGAAACTTATAGGCCCAGAACATATTGAAGAGATCACGATAAAGGTGAAGATAATACATGCCCATATTAAAGCAACCCAAAGTAGGCAGAAGAGATATACAAAAAACTGGAGTAAGGACTTGGAATTCCAAGTGGGAGATCATGAATTTCCGAATGTATCCCCATGGAAGGGTGTCTTGAGGTTCGGTAAGATTGGGAAACTGAGCCCAAGGTACATCAAACCATTTGAAATTCTGGAAATAATCGGAGTCGTAGCTTACCATTTAGTGATGCCTCTAAATCTCTCCAAAGTTCATGATGTGTTCCATGTATCATTGCTAAAGAAGTACAGGCCAGACCCAACACATGTACTCACATATAAAGAAATATAACTGGAAACAGATTTGTCATACTGTGAAAAGCCTTTTAGGATTCTTAAAACAAGAAATAAGGTATTGAAAAATCAAACAACTCATCTAGTAAAGGTTCTTTAGAGAAACCATAATATGGAGGATGCAACATGGTAACCAAATGATTTCATGAAGAAGAACCACCCACATCTTTTTGGTGGGATTTATACATAAAATTTTGAGGACAAAATTTTCGAAGGAGGGAATAATATAACACCCCAAACATTTTATGGTATCTTCTTCTTAATTACTTTCTATTTATTATATAGATTATATTGAATTAATCACTATATATTCTGAAAATCAAAACATTATAGTACAAACTTATAAGATATCCATTAATCATAAATTTTCCACTTCATTGTTTTGAATTTTGAAAAATAGTTCTCTAGAGTTATGACCTGTATGTCATTTGGAGTCTGATAGAACCAACATGATTTTTTTGATGAATATTAACATACCCTTATGAATAGTAAAATGAATATTAATATGACCTTAATAAATAGTTAATAAGGACAATATTTTATTTTCTTAAGGTAATAAGATAATGAGGTCTTAATTAATTTTTCAATGTGATATAGAACTAATTATACCATTGAAATTGTAATTTTTCGAATTAACTGTGATTTTGCTTAACAATTAAATTAAAAATACATAGAAAATTATTTTAAAAAAACGGGGTTCATTTTTTAATTCTACACTTAGAAAAAAGGTTAGGGTGAATATTTTTTGATTTTTCTAAAATACATGAATTGTTCATGAATAGTAAAAATATAGTTTTGAGTTATCTGTAATTTAATGAAATCATAATGATGTAATGATTAAATATAAAAGTATGGTAGACTTTTGTATAGTATGTTCTGACATTATGTGTCCCATGTGTATAAAACCATGGGAAAATACCATGGGAAAGCCCATGGTTTGGTAAAAACCACTAATGAGTCGTCACTTTGAAATTATTAAAAAACTACCTCTCTTTTTCTATAAATATCCACTCATCCATTCGTTTTACTTCATTCAAAATCCCTCATACTAAAAGATCTGGTGGTTTTACCTCTCTAGGAGTCCTCCCACAGTGTCCCTAATCCCCCATGGTCCCATCCTTCAGGATGTAGGAGTTACTCTACAAGTTAAGGGAATCATTCATTCTCTTCTTTAATTCGACACTTCTTTTATGTTAGCTATTTGAAATTACTTTCTCATATGTTGGGGTTTGGTTTTATTTATTCTTATTATTTTTATTTTGATTTCAAATATTTTTAGATACTCTTTTGTTCTCATCATTTTATTTTATGAAATTGTTTGCGACGTCGTTAGGTTGTAGAATTTTTATAAGGGATCTCCCAAAAATTCTTTTATTTTCAAGATCATATCTTTTATTTTTCTATTCTTACCTCCTCTGTCCAAATGACCATGATAAACTCTAGTATCATATATATACTATAATTTTATAATTTTAATGGGATAACAGTCATCAATATTCTTACTCCCTCTTTTTATTTTGATAAGCTAAATCAACGTCCCTGAGGTTCCAACTTATAACCTTTGTGGACGATGGAGGTTTGTTCGTCATGTTCTCCTTAATTAATGGTTATGAAACCATTTTAACGGTTGAAACAAATCCGAATATATGAATTTCATCTCATTAATGTTCTGTAATCTTTACACACTCAGAATATAGAATAATAATACAAAATGAGTTCATTTTATAGAAAACTGCCAAGCTAAATCCAAGCGTTTATAAAAAAAAATTAACTAATGATTCATCCTCAAGTATATAACTTATAATCATTATAAGATCATTTATATATCTTTAATGTCACTAATAATATATATTAACAACTCTGGATATTTATCCACATTTCTTATGAACTTCCTTTCCTAAAATCAAGTAAATGAATCATGAAAACCAATGAAGAAAACACATCCAAAACAATAAAATTGAACCTCTTAAACCCATTAAAAGGGCCATGAATGACCCTAATAAGGTTATACTAAAACAATTTCATGTATAGGAGATTATTTAATTATTAATTAATTATTCTAAATTTGATTTTTCAGGTTATTAAAACAAATGATGAACACACTCATGCAAAGGGTAAGGGGTTTCTCATCTCACTTTCATTTCTGTGAGATTTTCATTGTTTGCCACTTATTTCGTGTATGTGGTATATGTTTACATCCATTTTATATATAATAACATGATTATATTTATATTAAATTTATTCAATGATTTATTTTATGATTATATGTTATGGTCATATGATTCGACCAATTACATTGTGGTAAGGGCCTTTGTCTCAACTACCATTTTGTTGTGACTAAATTTGTATTGTGCACCTAATAGTCCTTATGTGGTGTACCTACTGCCCATTTGAGAACACTTTTCATTTTAAATTATATTTGATAATAAATGTCCATATTCTCATATCATGGATAAGTTGTTGTCTAAACCATATACCATTTTACATATGGTGTTTATTTTGGAAAGTTGTTTTAATTATGGAAATATTGAAGAATCTGTATACTCTACTCTATACGAATATTGAAAAAGCATATTTATCTTTTATTAAATAAATGTATAAGTAATTATTTTCACATTCAGTGGTGGGTGGGGCCTGCTATTGCCCCTCAATGCATCGGTAGGTCTCATGAGACAAATCATATGGTGACATACTTTTTGAGTTTGTTTCTAAAAATCAGACATGTTTCTACCCATAGAACTAAACCGTTTTAATGTTATTATGGTTTCATGTTCTAGATAGATGACATCCAATTAATAAGAATTATCTTTATTCATTACCAGTTATTGTTATTATCCATGAGGTTTTCACTATGACAAAATATATGGATGTAGTTTTATTCTTTGTTTATTAATGGCCTTAGTTTTTCATTTATTCACTATTCAATATTGATTATGTCGAATTGATTATGATTCACTTATTATTGAACTCATACTTCTGCTATTTGTAACCCTTACTGAGCATTTGGTCTCACCCCATTCATTTTTTACTTTCAATAGGTGTCAAAGAAGAGATTGTTTTTGAGTTCCTGGGGATGCAGTTTTTAGTTTCATTATGTATTGTATTTTTTAAACTTTTATAATGTAATTTGAGTAACGTATATGTATCTAATTTCATAACGACTACTGAACAGATCATTCCTTTAGAATTTTCATTTCTTCTAACCATGGCAATATCACAAGTAATGCACTAGCTCCAGCCTATAGGGTTCTGGGTGTTAAAATTATGATTACAAATATGGAATCCATTTTATTAAATTAAAATTGCATGAGATGTATAATATAATATAAAATTAAACCCACCATAATTAACATAAATTAGTTTTCCATAAAAAATGTGTTTATAAGTAAAAGAGTTTTTTTTTAACAAAAATACAAAACAAAAATGATTCAAATAGTCGTAATTTGATTATTAATAATATAAATGAAATAATTTTACTTTAAATTAATTTTTAAAAATATAAAAAAATTTAATTTCATGAAGCAGAAATATGGTTTTCAATATAAATCTTTTTATTTTACTATTCATAGAAAAATAAATCATTTCCAAAAAAGTCTCAAAATTTCATCATAAGAAAATTTTGAAATTATTATTTAAAAAATTATGTTAATTTTTTAACACCTACATATTTTGAAAGAATAAAAATATGTTTGATACTGACTAAATGATTCACAATATTGAGTTCAAATGAACAATGACATACTATTAAAAAAATATTATTTAAACATGACTATTATAAACTAACTATTGCAATTTTTTATCTGATTATGAATGGTTTTTTTTGAAAATTATGTTTAAATATTATATATTTTTAAAATATATTTTTAAATAACTACTCAATTTAATTAAAGACTTTACATGATTCAAAAATATATTTTCATCCAAAATCTTTTATTTAATTTCAGAAGAAAATACAAAAATTAATTTCGTCTAATTTTAGAAATTTTATTTTAAAAAATTGTATTCATTTTATAAATCATCATTTGAAAATATAATTAGGGGTTTCTTTATTTTTATAAAAGAATAATTTTTTGAGTGAGTTGTGAAAAAATACAACTTTTTTATAAAAAAATTCATTTGTTTTCAATAAATTAGGTAATTTAAAATTACTTATAGGAAATGATTTTTTTAAAAACTAATATATTAATTAATTATTTTTATTTAATATAATTGATTATAATTTAATCATCTTTATTTTTTTATTATAATTTTATTTTTATGCTTAAAAACACATTTGTATGAAAAATGTTTTTTAGTGCATAATGTCCCACCATTTTAATTTTTTATGATATTCACTAACAAAAAAAATAATTAAATATTTGTTATAGATTATATACATAGAAATATTAATTTAATTCCATATTATTTTTATCATTGGGCATATAGTTAATGTAAGATCATGTTATGCTTGAAAAATAAATTTTATGAAAAACCATTTTTCAACATGGTTTGAGGGATTATTTTTACACTAAATTATAAACATTTTGTCAATTTAATTCAAAAACATTGATTAAATATTTATAATCATCATAGTTAATTTTATTTAATTAGTCTAAATAAATTTAAAATCATAATGATGAGTATAAATAGTAAAAAATTATTTAATATGGTTAAAGTTTAAACAGTGTTTTTCTCACTACATGTGATTTTGTTAAAATTAATTTTCAACACTCTTATAATTTAATTATATAAATTTAATTTCATATTTATAATCATTTTATCAAAATTATATATTATTTATCATATATTTTAGACTTAAATGATTAATAACCTATGTTAAATACGAGTTACTGAGGTGAAAACTGAGACGCAAAATGTAAGGAAACCAAGAGGACAAGAACATAAAATGATTAAAACAAGTTTCTATTATTGTTATGGATGTTTTTAAACCATATCATCCCTAAAAGACTAAATATATCATTTTTTATGGATTGGGGTTTATTGTGACTTCCCATTATTGAATAGTTTTGGGTATTTTTAAACAATTTCACTTCTCCATTATAAAAGGGAACTCCCTATCCTCTCTTTTGAACACCTCTAAAGCCATATATATGGATAAAAACCTTCCAAAATTTCTTCCCATAATACTTAAACACATTTAAAAGGTCATTATATTCCAAAAATTCATATCCTAGGGTTCTTAATAATATATCCAGTGGAGGTTTCTCTCTATGTGAAAGAAATTGTCTTCACCGAGATCTTTATTTTTTATCTTATTCTTTTATCACATTAAATTATGTACCAAAAATTAAAATATATTTACACAATTATTTCCCATATACTGATATTTTATAATATTTATAACACAATGTCTGTTCTTCTCCACCTCCATAAAATGGGAATCAATGTCGTCTCAAGTGTGTACGATAGATTATTGTGTCGCGAAACAATGTAATTTGTTTTCCGTCACCAAATCACATAGAGAGTCATAATGATTAAAATAATATATATATATATAATAATAATTATGAAATGATATTTATTGTATAAAATTAATATATCATAAACTTCTTTACCTTTTCTCCCATTAATTGAATGATATCATCGCTCGTGTATACGTAGGACCTACCATATCCACAAAGCGATGTGATTCACTATTTATGTTAAAAATTTTATAATTATTAAAAATATATATCAATTTAATATATATTATATTTATAAAATTTATATCAATATATAAATTATTTTACTATTTAATATGTATTAGAATTGGAACTTTTGTGATAAAACATGCTTGACAAAATAGGGCAGTTAACACACAAAAAAATTGTAATAATGAATGATTATTAATTAATTTCAGAAAATATAATATTAAACTTTCGTATATGATGTTATAAATATAATATTGTTATATAGTAAATGTTTAAAATAATTTAAACCATTATATAGGGTGTTATAGTGCATTAAACTAAAGGGACGCATGAGGTAAGGGCTTTCATATCAAAACATCCCTCATTGAGAAAAATGTTATTTTATGCACCTAATTTTTTTTACATGGTGTATATACTACACTATTTTCATATTATATTATTAATAATTAATAATTAATGGTGTTTTATCATACAATTTGTTTAATTCATCCATTGTAATTTGACTTGAATGTTTCCACGTGGAAAGTAATCTCATAACTGAGTTTCTTTTCAATTCATTATATTACTTCTTCATCATATTTCATATTATAATATTATATGTGTAATAAAATTTCATTATTTATTATTTATTTCTAATTTATTTATTTGGATTCTCATTTTCTACTCAAAATAAATTCATTTATTAATCCTCACTCTAATAGTATGATCATTATAAGAGATTTCAACTCAATTTCTACTCCAATGGGACATATTTGGTATTATGCACCTGTTTATTTTTATAAGGTATTTCTTATTCTCCGTTTATTTTTTATATCAATAATCTATTTATATTCTTATTAATTATTTTTTAATTTCAATTTATTTCTTTTGTGGGGTTTATTATTCCAATGTAACCAAACCATTAAGGTCACATTCTTCAATCACATTTTAATTGAGATTGTTTAATTATTAATTTACATTGAATGAAATTGTTTTATCATTTTATAATAAACCTGATTCATTTTACTATACATTTTTTATTCATTAAATTTTTATTTTATAGTACAATTAAACTCTTTTTGTTATATTAAATTATTGAAAAATTTTTATTAAGAAAATTAGGCTTCATTTCTCTTTATGATAAAAGATCTTATTCTTATATATCAAAAATTTCATTAAAATGGTTTAAAGAATATTTTTAATATTTTATGATGATTTATTGAATATATATTTATCTATGTTTTAATTTATAAAATAAATTCTAAAAAAACCTTCCAAACATTTACAGAATAATGTACGTTTTCACTTTTTATTGAAAATTTGAAAGGATTCATTATTTTAATATATACTCAGCAAGAATATAATTTAATACCATCATATTTGCAATATTCATTCAATATTCCTTTACATTTTTATATTTTTCATTTAAAATAATAAAATTTTCCCTATATTTTGCATTTTTTTTGTTTTTTAAATGGGATTTTCAATGTGAAAAATGTATTTTCCTCAAGAATATTTTCAAGAATATTTTTTTTTTGTTATTTCTATTCACAAATGAAAGATTTAATTTATTTTAATTATACTCTAATGGGGATATTTTTTATGATACCATCCTTATTATTTCTATATATATTCATTAAATAGTTTTACCAGGGTATGTATTGACATTCACTTTCATGATTAATTTTTTGGTTATTAACCTTCTCCTAAAAAATTCAATTTTTTATGATCATTGAACATTATATTACTCTTAAATATTTTCTATATTTTTTTCATGGATATGATTGTTTCCTAACCATATACTATTTTTACATATGGTGTTTCACAATGAAAGATAAATGACTGAATAAAGAAAACATGATAAATTGGTATCCATTATTCAAACTAGAAATTTGTTGATAAGGAATATTATTCTTATATTCAATCAATCATTAAATATACAAGAAATTTTTCGGACATAGTGTTTTATGGGTGGTCATTGTTATATATATCTCCAAATGTATCGGTAATTCTCATAAGACAAACTAGTTGGCAAGCCTTATTTAAATGGGTTTTGGTTTATGTCTACCAATGGGTTAATCTATCTTGTCATGAGTCCTAAAAGATAAGTTCCAAATGTCTAGAATTTTAAATTCCATCATTAAAAAATATGTTTTTGATGACCATATGAATAATTTAATAGTAATGATATCTATATATTAGTTTCTAGAGTATGTGATTATTTATATAGACTTATTTGACCGTTATTTATTCCTACCATAATAATCTCATACTCTTGTAATTTATTTAATGGAATGTGTTTTAAATTATTTACCTTGACATATTTATTATGACTTATTGATTCATGATAGATTCTGCTAAAAATAACCCTTAATAAGCTTTCTCTCTCATCATTTGTTTCCTTTCCCAATGTATTTATTAAAAATACTATGAATGATATGTGAGTATATTCAAGAGGGAATACATATATTCTCTAAAAAATAATAATAATTTTATTCAAATGTAATATAAGAATCATGAATGTATCCATTCTACGAAGACTATTAGTCTATTCATTTCCTTGAGATGTGATCACTTTTATCACATGACTAATTAGTGAAGTAACCACTAAATCTGGGCTACTGGGGGTGGGAAAATTAGCATTTGTATAATATGTTTTTTAGTAGAAACCATGTGAACCTGATTAATTAAGACATTGATTAGATAACATCTCCCTATGAATTATTTTGAGGATATTCCTATTTATAAGAAAATATGATGAATGTTTTGGTAAGGTGTGAATTATTTGGTTTACCGAAAAATAAATCCATTTTTTGGATGCTATACATGGATGTGGATTTATCATAATTTTTCATAGGTGTAATAACTCTGAAAATGGTATAGTGGGCTTGAATCGAGTATTACTTAGTGTGTGATAAGATACTTTACTACATTTAACATCTCATTACATATTGTTTATGTATTCATGAACACTTGTTTTTATCCAATTTGATTTTGTTATTGTTTTTAGGGTTGTTCTGGGAGAACATTGGAAATTTTTTTGGCTTTTTAGGAAGTAAAAGGTATCCACATGGTTCCCCCCCCCCAATGCAAACCATGGAAGACATAGAAAGTGGAAAATGAATGGTTGGAACAAAAGTTTCCAAACCATGTTCCCACCTAGAGGAAACCATGCACCCAAAATTGTAGGAATAGATAGATGGTTCACAATTTCACCAAACTGTGGACCCCCTCCATCTAATCATCCATGTGGTTTTTTATTCCAAAAAACTAATTTTATATTCTTAAACCCACCCCCCCCCCCCCCAATTTTATATTCCTAATACTACCATTCATCACAAATGTTATTTATCAATCTATGGAGGGTCCCTAAAAGAACTTTTTTCACCCCCAACATCCTTATTTGGTAAATCATTGTACCAATGAATGAATTTATCCCTATGTAATAAGTATATCTCCTCATCTGTATTTTCTTCTAGTATTACTTCCTCTCCTTCTTATAGAGTGTTGTATCATCATTTTCTTGTCAGAAATAATCACTATTTAGATTAATCTGATCCTTTCTTTATTATATGATTATTCTAGATTTAATTTATAGGTTTTATTTGATTTATATAGTTATAGGAATATCTATTGTGGGTATTCATTGTTTGATTATTTTATTTAAAGGTGGGTGGTTCCATTTGAAATTTTCCATGTAACTGATAACATTATTTAATTTATTTTTTTAAAATATACATCAATTGATTTATAAAAACCCTATTTGATATTGTTTTACATTCGAATTTGAAATGTAATGTATTTCAAGAATCCTCCCCCCATTGCAATTCCAATGGAATTATGCGATAAATTTTGAGAATGATGTAATTGATGAAATGATATTAGATTTTTTTTGAAAAATATATTAATAATAAATGATGAAAACACATTATTGTTTTTGGATTTAAATGTCCTAGAATAATGAAAACCCCGTGTTATGGAGTTGAAATTGAATTCTAATATTGAAACTAAATTTGGAAAATTGAATTATAAATAATGATTTATTTTAAATGAGGTGATTTTACCTTTTTGATAGATTGATCACATGAGGTCCCGGATATTTAGTGGGTTATTTGGGACAAGAACACAAGGATCATGATCCCTTGTAAATAGATTGATGATGAAAACTTCAGAAAACATTGTTCGGCGTGATTATCATTGATGGTATATTGATGATTCTTATTGAACCAGAGCATGAGGAATGGGTGCACACATGCTCAGTCATGATCACTAATTTTAGAAGTGTTAGGTTCCAATAGCAATAAACTAATGTACTTTAGTATAAGTCTATGGTTATTATTGTGAATGATTTTTATTATATATTCCATTGATTATATTACTCTTCTAATCATTCCAAATGAATTATATAAATTCTTTTATATAATATATTTATTTAAACATTACATGTAATGCTTTATGTAAATCCAAGTGAAATAATTTTTTGTTTAAAATATGCAAATGATAAATTATATCATTCCATATTTTATTTTAATTGAATTAATTATGGGTTTATTGTTATTAAATATATTATGGGACACCTGGTGAGACCCTACTGGGATTTAGAGCTCACACTATACGTATTCCTTCAGGTATTTTTGAATTTTATTATTCTAAGTCTGAGTAAGAGTTTCTTGATACATAAGACCATGGAGGGATGGTGTTGACTGATGGATCTAATATCTACTTATCAAAAAGAATTTAGATTATTTTGGAGGTTGTTTATGGATGTTTTGATAAATGTTTCATTGAGGTTTTTGTCTATATAATTTGGTATTGTTTAACCTATTTGAATTTTGGTAATTTCTCCTTAAATAGTAATGATAAAATGACTTTTATAATTTTATATTCCATTATTTTCTGGAATTAATATCCCTTATTTATTTATTTATGATTCTAAGTGTTATTCTCTGATCTGTGGGGATCAGGAAAACCCTTTAGGATATGTCACTGTTAGATCAATTATCAGTGTACCGAGGTATTTGGGGTAATTATTGAAACAATAGTATCAAATATTCATGTTAAGAATATTTACTTGAAGTTGGTATGATTTCTTAGTTGTCCTGGTAGATAGGATGTGAGATTTATGGGACTTGGGAGGTAGTTATGAGTGAGTACCTAGCCGACTCTCATGATAACAAGCCTTAAATTACATTGAGTGGTAGGGAAAAAGTTTATTTCATTATTATTTTGATATATTTTTTGTATTTTAACTAATTTTTCTAGTGTTTTTAAAATAAAAAACATTTTAATTCAATTTGATGGGATTGAAACTTTTAACTCCCATTTGAGTTTTTAAACTAAATATCCCAGTTAATATTCTTCTTGTTATATTTTGTTGTTGTATAACATCATAAATTTGAGGAGAAGTTTAAACCAACCTAATAAGGGAGCTACTGATGAACCTTGGAAGTCAAATCCTCAAGTGGAGTAGACTCTCATTTAGATAGTGGTTCATGTTGTCCATGTATTGGGATAGGAAGCCACATATGGTACCATTCAGGATTGAGTCATGGAACCATGACAGTATGACTCTATAGATTGTGTGAAAGTATTTTTTTTCTCTAGAATCAATATTCTATCTAAGGATATAATGATCTTAAAGAGGATAATTACTAGTTGAGTTGAATTTCTCATATTTTTTAGTTCTTGGAAACACCTCACTCAATTAAAGTGAAATGTTATTCCATCCAGATTGAGGGTCCTAGAAAAATGTGGTTGGATTTGATGGGGTTATATAAGAAGAATAAAGGCTTGAAATAGAAATAATTCAAGGTACTTTTAAAAATTAGTTTTATCCAGATTCTATGGTTTTAGAAAAGTAAATTGGGATTCATAATCCTCAGTATTGTTTGAATATCATGATTCAATATAGAATATGTATTCTTTAAATAGTATAGTTTTCTCCAAATATTTTGAATAATTATAAGATAAATTCATGAGGATTTGATATGTGAATTCATGATGATATTTGATCCAAGGTCTTCACGCAAAAGGAAACTTCTTATTCAGATGTACTGGATAGAGTATTAATGGTTGATCTTGTCTTGGTTGGTAATTCAGGTTATGAAGGGGTTCATTTTTCTCCTAATGGATCTTATTTTACTTCCTTTAATGGAAGGAAGAAGTTTGATGATTCTCAGGGTTGATATATATAACAGGGTTCTTATAGATCTAATGTGGTGCCGATAATAGGCCCTTTCACATGATTATAGTGTAGAAAATTTAGGGATTCAAAATAGTTTTGCACTAAATCACCCATGATATGTAGTTTCTAAGGATGATCAGGTCACTTACAGAAGTTTGGTTATATCTATTTTGCACCACATAGTGGCATGCGATCATCATCACCTAAAATTATTATAGATTAATCATATGATTCTAGAAAAAAGGGGTTTCATCCATATGAATATTTAAAAAATATTATTCATGCAATAGAATAATATCCAAATAGAGCTGATATGGGTCTACATTCTTTTATTAGTACCATCACTATAGATTAATCCTTAGTGACTTTTTTTATTCTGATGATTATCACTCTTTTTTTACCCATATTGTTAAATTTATAACCCTTCCAATGAAGATTTTATCATATGTGATGGATATTACTAAATCACTCTGAATGAAGAGAGATAAGGGTATTTATTGTCGTTCTTCTATTTTATATTTATCATAGATTTATATTTACTTGAATTTTTTGGTTCTCAATATGAAATCTCTTAACATCATTCTCAAGATGGATTGGTTGATCACTTATCAAGACAAAATTGACAATTATCATTGGTGGGTCTCCTTTAACACACCCAATGGGATGTTCCATGCCTTTTTAAATAGAATGGTACCCAATATCAGGTAGATCAAGGACCTGTTTTTTATTTGAGTAGGGTAATATTAGGGTTTACTTTTGAATTAGAGCGATAATCTTTATGTAATGATCTACCTAAAGTTATCATCCAGTAACTAATGTTTTTCCTTCATACTTCCCTTGTTTTTCAATAGTAAGAAAAGCTTAGCTTTATATTGATTTAGTACCTTTTAATCAATCGATATCTATTACTTATTACCATATATAGGCAAATTTATTTAATGATTTGAAAAATCAATTGGATCATCTTTTAGAAAAAGGCTTCATATGCCAGAGTGTGTCACCTTGGGTTGTTCCATTTCTTTTTTCAAGGAAGGATGATAAAACACTCCCCCTCTTTATTTATTACAAAAAACTCAACTGATTGATAGTAATAAAAAACTATTTGCGGCAACATATTGTTATTTTTTTGAAAATTTGAAATGTGTAGAAGTGCTTCCTAAATATTCAACTTCAATCAAGCAATCACCATTTGAGAATAAAATATTATAAAATTTATAAAACCTTCTTCTGAAGTAGGAATGTCCATTATGAGTATATTTTCTTGCCATTTTTTCTAATTAATAATCATTAAATCATTATATATTTTATGAATAGTATATACATGATTATCTTGATACATTCATGGTTTAATTTTAGAACTAAATATTGGTTTACTCTAAAAGTAAGGATAATTAGGTGTGTCATCTGTGGATACTACTGGGAGTTTTTTGAAACCACTAAATCTATTCCAATATCTCTAAATTTTATATTTGGACATTGTAATTGATTATCATGGGACATGTGGTCTAATAAAATGGTATTTAAATTGATACTATGATGTTGAATGTTGTTAAAACATGGGAAAATACGAAAATTGTTTTCAATATTCATAGATTCTTGGGTTTGGCATGGTATTATCTTTAATTTGTAATGTATTTTTCAAAATTGGATTTTTTATGACCTCTATCATTCAAAACGTCATTATATTTTTGTCAAATGATAAATGTTAGAGTTATTTTTTCCTCTAAATATTCTTCTGACTACTGTGCTCATGTTGACACTTTTAGAGGCCAGTCAGTTATATGTGGTATTTTGTAATGAAATAGGTGTGATTTTGGGTAGTGTACTTATATAGGGTGACCCTGTTGTTTCCTAGAGATCGTGGAAACATAAGACACATTATAATAACTATCTGACCCAAGACCTTAAACTCCCTACCATAATTCTTGCACTGAAGATTTAGAAAAATTGCCTTTTTGGAGAATGGTTTACCAAGTACTCTAACCAATAGAGAATGTGTTATATAAACTATAAAAAATCAAAATATAGACTAGAGGATTTATGTGGATTACCAATAGACCTTTGATTTGGAAATATACTATACCATGGTGAAGGTAACATTCCATACCAATGCTTTGAGGATGAAACATCCAACCCAGGTTATGAAGAAATCATCATAAGAGTGGGACTTGATGGCTCTTTTTTGAAAGTTTCATTTTGGATTCTAGGAAAAATATGTAAATGTTGTCATGGATAGTTTTTTTTATAAATTCTCCCTTATCGAGATGATTCATTAGGAAGAAAATAAAGATTATTAATTTCACAGAATTAGGGAATCTCTTTATGGTGGGGAGATCATTAATGAGGTAATGTTATCTTATAGGGGTATCCAATGTTTTAAGAATAGGTATGTTGTATCTTTTCTAATGAGAAAATATATTATGGATGGTTTTCCAAAATTATATTTTGTCATAACATACTGGAACTAAAAATATTCTTTATGATTTGTGGTGATGGTTTTGGTGGTCATGTATGACATGGTCCATCGTAAATTTTGTTTCTCAGTGTTATAATTTTCAAAAATTCATGGATAAGAACTATATCTATTTTGGTTTACTTCAACCACTTCTTGTGCCTAATTGGAATTGGGGTGAGATATATATGAACATCATTGTAATTTTCCTAAAACGACTTAGATGAATAATGAGATATGGGTTATGGTCGTTCAGCTGACCAAATGAACCCTCATTATACCCATTCATGATAAAAAAAGTTGATGAATTGGAATGCATGTACATACATAAGGTTTTGATATTTCATGGTTTTCCATCAATGATAGTCTTTGAAAGGGATCCATGGTTTAATTATTGTTTTTTGGGGATGTCTCTAAGAGACATTGGGATCTTAGGATCATTTGATTTTTTAATAACATCGAAAAATATATAGCCAGAGATATAGGGATATTCACATTCATGAGGTCATGATTCGTTCCTTCATACTTGATATTGGTGCATCTTATAACATCCATTTGGTACTGGTGATTTTTACTTTAATTATAGCTAACTATCTGAAATTAAAATGGATACTTTTGAGGACTTTTAAGACTATCCTTACAAATCTATGTTGTTCTCATCAGAGATTGAAGAAATTTCTATAGTTAGACTGAGATTTCCCGAAGAGAGGACAATGAAAATTAATTGATTCTGTAGAGAATGTTGACAGCTAAAATCTAGTACAAATCCCATGCTGTCTATTTAAGGTGACCTTTGGACTTTTCAGTTACTGACCTAGTGTTTTTGAGATTTTACCAATGGCTTGGTCATAGAAATTTTGGAAGTATATAGAAGATTTATCCTTGGTCTGTGAAACCTTTTGAGGTTATTGATCTGGTGGGGAATATGGATTAATATTTAGATCTTCCACCACATTTTATGACAACACAAAATGAGTTCCATGAATCACATCTACAAAAGTATCTTTCTAACCCATGTGATGTCTTGACCTTGGTGGATCTTATTGATGATCCTGATTTATCAATGAAAGATAAACCATTCGGAACTGTTGGTTTTGAGAAAAAATGTTCTTTGTTGGAGTATGATACCTTTGGTATGTGTTCTATGGCCCTATGGTTGTAATTCTCATGAAAAATGGAACATGAGGCACTGATGTGAGAGTAGTAGTCTCATCTATTTTATATGGTAACTTCATAATAATATTTTTAGGGATAGAGAGTTATTATGGTGGGGAGTTTCTAATATACCATTACATGTTTTCAGTTATTCTACGACCCTTGTTTTAAACCCCTTTGAGTTGGATCTTTTATTGGGGTATTTCTAGTAGAAAAATGGATTTTTTGGAGTCTTTTTACGCTATGTAGGGTTAGGACGTTGTGTTTTCAAACCATTACCCCCCCCCTAGTGAAATATTTAAACCCCTAGATACAAGGGAATGAATTTTTGGTTTATAGTTTTATAATTTTTGCACCCACCCAGGGGAAGTTGTGTTCCCCAAACTATAGAGGTACACAGCTGGCGCACAATTTTCCCTATCCATTCCCCCTCCAACTAACCATTTTTTCAGTTATTGTATTTTCAAAAAATTAATTTTAAATTCTTAAACCCTAATTTCATGTTCCATAATCCTTCCATTTAGCTCTAATGTAATTTATTCACCGTTGGTGGATCCCTAAAAGTGATTTTGGCACCCAAAACTCCTTCATGGCTGAATTAAAGTGTGACATTATGATATGAACCCTCTCTGGTAAGTGGACCTCCTCTCATGGAGTTTATTATAATATTACTTACTCTCATCATTAAATAGTGATAGATCGTCACATTCTTTAATGTATCTAAATTATTTTTTATGAATATAATAACTTCCGTGTTATATATTGATTCTAGATCTTATTTTTAGATATTGTTTTCCATTGATCATCATTGTCTTCCCATTCCAAGTGTTGATCATTTTATTTGATGATATAAATATAAGTACTTCCATTTGAGATATTCCATTATTTGAAACCATGGATTAATTTATTTTTTTAAATACATTTCAATAGACTTATAAAACCATAATTTGATATGATTTGAAATTAAAATTTTAAATGAAATAGATTCTAATAAAAAAACCCCATTTCTAATTGAATATGAATTGTGGGATAAATTTTGAGAATGATTAAATTCAAGAAATGATTTTAGATTTGTTTTATAAAATAGAATAAATTGAATTTCTGAAAACCCATTATAGTTTTTGGATACAATGTAGTTAAATGATGAAAACCCAACAAATTGGTTCTGAAATTGAACTGGAATATTGAAACAAAAAATTAGTACGTTGAATTTTCAATGATGATTGACTTAAAATGAGATATTTTCCCATTTTTTTATTGATTGATTGATCACATGTCGTCTGGGGTAGTTAGTGTGTTATTTGGGAAATTATTTCTAGGATACTGGTCCCCTAGAGATGGATTACAAATGAAATATATAAAATAACCATGTTCGGCATGATTATCCATAATGGGATATGGATGAGACTTATTCGGAATAATATAGTGTGATGTGTTCTCATATTTCTTTTCATTATCATTGGTTTGAGAAGTGGGAGGGTCATATTTCCAGAAACTAATATACTTCATGGAATATGTCCACGGTGATTTTTGTGTAAGAAATCAATTAGATATTCCATTGGTTATAGAATTGTTTAAATCATTCCATATGAATTATATAAATGATTTCATATAAAATGTTTATTTAATCCATGTTTTAAATGTTTTCCATCGATTGAAATAAATGGATGTTCGGTTTTAAAATTGGAATAGATAAATTATTCCAAGCTCTATTTTATTTAATTTCAATGAATAATTGGTTAATTATTATGTAATATGTTATGTATAACATGGTGATACCCTATAGGAATTTATACCTCACTCCCAACCATTTCCTTCAGAATTTTTTAGATTTTATAATACCAGATTCAAGTAATAGAAAATCACCACATAGAGGTGGTTGATGTTCTTGATACCCTATATGGATAATGGTGAATGTTGGATCTAAGGTCCACTTGTCACATTGGGATTCAATCCATTTGGTGTTTTTTATTATATTTAGGTTTGATGATTCATTGCATTGTTTATCTATCTTTTTGGGTAGTATATAACCTGTTTGATGTATGATACTATATACTTCATGAGTGTTGATATACCAAATTGTATCTTTTTATCTTCCACTATTTTTTTGTAAAACTATTTGATATTTATTTATATATGATTATATATACTAATTTCCAACCCTTGGTGATCAAAAAAAATTTTCGGTCTATGTGAGTTCTATCTCAGGTATTAGGGTACATGGGTATCAAGGCGAGATTACGAAAAATTATAAGCAAGGATTATGGTTCATCATCATTCTTTGAAGTTGGTATGTGCTCTAGGTTGTCTTGGTATAAATGATGTATGATTTATGGGACTTGGGGGCTAGTTACAAGTGATTCCCATGCCATCTCTCATCCAAATGATACTTAAGTCGCCACTACTGTTGGGGAAAAGTGTCTATAATGAGTATTTTCATCTATTTTTAGTCTTTTCTAAAATTTTTAGAGTGTTTTGAACATAAAAATCATATGTATTTTGTTTTATAGGATTGGAAATTTGAAGTCCCTATTGAGTACATGACCTGAATTTCTTGGTTAACATTCTTCTCTTAATGTATTGATGGTGTGTAGAACAATTCCTTAAAGGATATGTTTGAATTGACGATATCAAGGATATGCTAATGAAGAAAAAAATAAAACTCTCTAGTATAACTTAGTCTCATTAAGATAATAATGTGTGTAATCTATGCTTTTTGATAGGTAGCCACGCACATTCATCTCTATGATCCAGTCATGGGACCTCATAGGGGTGACCCTAGAGATTATTCATAAGAGTTTCTCCACCAGAATAACCAAATTTCCATGTATATATTGATTCTAAAAAGGCTGAGGATTGGTTGAATGTAATTGAGAATCTTTTGAGTTTATGTAAACACATGAATCAGTTAAAGTGAAATTTGTTATCTTTAAGATCAATGGGACTGGAAAAATGTTTTGGGATTTCATGGTGATGGAACAAAAAAATAAAGTCTTATAACATAGATAAATAAAAGTATATTTTAAGAATATATTAAAATAATATTCTATGGTTTTATCAAGGTCAATTGACTTTCTTAATCTCTAGCAATGTTACATGACCACAACTCATTATGAAAACTACTCTATTGAGATGGTAATGTTTTCTTTTGAGAATGTGACTAGTGATAAGATAGGGGAATGAATATTTAAGAAAATAATTATAATTTATATATGATCCCATTATTCAATTGTAAATAAGGCATCATATATTGTTGTATTGGATAAAACATTTATTGACGAGCTTGACTTGGCTAGAAATCAAGGGTTGGTGAGAGTTCCTTTTTCTCCTAGTTGAAGTTCAATGAGTTCATTTAAATTAAAGTGGAATCATGATGAGTCTAATGGTGGATATATATACATGTATCTTCTAGACCGATTTTGGGTCCATGAAAATTACCATTGAATTGATTCCAATGTGGAGAGTTTCGTAATTTTAATGGATTTCTTATTGAGGCACCTGAGATATGTAATTCCTGTGGATGCTCAGATTACATGAAGATGTAATATTATATCTTTTATACTCCCTATAGTGTCATGGGCTCATCAGCATAAATAATTATTATGGTTAAATCATATTATCTACAAAAAAGGAGTTTCATCCCTAGAAATATAGAACAAAGCTTCATTATACGGAAGAAAAGTATCCAAAGGAAGATGATACATGTCCAAAAACTCTATGAGACACCATCACTATAGTTTCATCTTTTTTGAATAATTTATTTTTTAAAGATTCATCTCACTTGTTCATATAGAATCATGTTTTAGGTTTTTTAACCCTTATTATTGATCTTTGATCTTATGTGATGGTTATTTATATCCCCTCAGAACGAAGTGAGAATAGGTTCTTTAGTGTTTGGCTTGTGGTTTTAATTTATCATAGATTGTGATTACCTAGAATTTTCTTATTCTCAATATGAAATATCTTTATTTCCTTATTGATATGAATTGGTAAATCACTCGACATGATTAAATTGACAATTTACTTTTTCAAGTCTCCTTTTACAAACATGATGAGGTGTTTTATTTCTTTCTGGGAGAATGGGACCCAAGAACAAGTAGATCTGGACCTTTTATTCCTTAGTTGGGTAGGTAAAATTAGGTTTTATTTCAACATTGGGATAAAATATTTGAGTGATGGTATCCCTCCAATTTTCATTGATTTTCCCAATGTTTTACCCTTTGATTTCACTTTTTTCACACTAGTAAGAGAGTTTTATTTTTCTACTGATTTAGTACATAATAATCATCTTGTGTCTATTCATTCTTATCATATAGAACTAAAATAATTTAAAGAGTTAAATAATCAATTGGATGATCATTTTGGTAAATGATTTATATTCTCGAGAGTATCACCTTTGTAGGGTCAAAATATTCATGTAGATGATCAATAACAATGGGGGGGATTTTATGTTTAAAAACCCTCATTTTCAACCTTAATGAAATCTATGTTTAAAAATGATAAACTATGTATATTCACAAACCCAAAAAAATATATGAAACAAACATACTATGTTCCAAAAATAATTTTTCGGAAATGAAACTTATGAAATGTTTATAAAGAAAAGATTCAACCTTAAAGCATATAGAATCTTACTTAACACAGTATACAAAAGTAAAATAGAGTATAAGAATTTTATACTTTATTACTTTATTAAAAACAATGTAAATAATCATGAAACAAAACAAGTAAAAAATATGAAATCTTTTAACCCAAAGAATAGGGTATCCAAAAACCTTGGAATATGGTCCCTTGATTTATACATTCAAGAAATTCTCTCTTACCCACACCAAAGTAATCCCTCAATACAAATATTAGAATCTATCTTGATATACCCACTAGCCCTCAATATTTAAGGTAGTCGACACATCTATCTTCTTATCCCTCTAAGTCGTTGACCATTAAGGTAGTTGGAACCTCTATCTTTATATCCCTGAAAGACATTGATTGTACTCAACAACAATCAAATTTTCACGAAATAGTCTGAAAAATATGTTTAGTATGCACAAGTAAAAGAGCCACTCTCTCTAGAAATCACATCAGCAACATTAAATATTTTTATTGATGGAACAGTGTTGATCTCATCCAAATGTGCTCTTATTTATAAGAACATCTCCAATGGTCAGTTCCCTCCTCCAATGGTCATTTTTTTCCATGAATATCTGAGGGACCTATACATACGCCACTCAAAAAATGGTTAGTTAGATACAGATTGTAAGAAATAATTTCATAAAAAGTTTAAGGAAAATGATGTTACTTAACAAAATCTAATTTTTTGAGTGTAAAGAAAAATAGAATTCAGAATCAAACAAAATAAACATTCAAAGTCTATAAGACATGGATATTTGGATTCTGTTTTACAATGAATTTAAAATCTATGTTCTATAGATTCTGGAGTCTGAATTCCCATGAATTCAGAATCTAAATTTTGAGGAATTATGTGTCGAAATTAAGAGGAATTCAGAGTTGGAATTCTAAGAAATTTGAAGTACTAATTTTAAGGAATTCAGAGTCTGAATTCTAGGGAATTCAGAGTCTGAATTTTAGAGTATTCGGAACACAAATTTTTGGTAATTCAGAGTCTAAATTTTAGAGAATTCAGATCCTGAAATCAAAATACTCTATACCCAAGGAATTATAGGAATCCTAGGTTTTATATGTAAAACCAAAATTTTAACATAGGAATAAAATGAGTTATATTTAGAGAGACCATAAAATGAACAATGAAAACATAGGTGAGGTAAAAATTTCTAGAGAGAAGGAAAATTTTCCTTATGTAAATAATCCTTAGTGGAAAACTAATTTCATTATGATAAAGTGTTTGGTGTTTTTCAAAATATAGTGGAATGTAAATGTTATAAGGAAACCGTATTCACTGAACAATATCCACCTTTTTTAAAATCACTAAAATCCTTATGAAAATTAATATAAGCAGCTAGAATGTTTTTCTGAACATGAAAATAAAAACTTATATCACTTTAATTATGAATCATGGTGTATAAGACTAACTCCCCCCTTAGGTTTTGAAATCTCTAAGGATCGTATTCTAGACTTCTTGAAAGAGATTTTACTTTCTCTTGCATGAGGAAATATTATTTGATAAGAACTCTACTTTAGATAGACTCCCCCTTACTTAAGTAATTATCTTCATTACATAGTATTATTTTTTATAATTCCTTTCTCCCCCTTTGTAATTTTCAAAAAGGAATAAAGTGAATGGAACAAAATGGAACCTGAAATATTATTACTATACAATAAAACATATCAGGAACAACCAATAATTTTCATTACAATTGAAATAATTTGTTCAATAAAGGAAATTAAAAAATATATCAGATTGGGAAAAATCATCCTAATTTATTCATCGGTATTAACTTCTTCATGATGGTTTTTAACTTCTTTTACGCTTTATGATCTTATTCAAACCACTTTAGTAACTGATCCTAAACATCATTTTTTATCTCCTTGATTTTATCTTTTCATTCTAAGCCTTAATAATTTTTTCTCATGTCTTCAAAAGATATTGTTAATTACAAAATTTTCCTCAAACTATATTTTGAGATCCCTTTCCCTCATCAAATTCATAAAAACTAAATTAATCATCCCATTCAAGTCTTTGACTTCCTGATTCTGAACTATTTTTTCAAGATTAAGCTTCTCATCAAAACATGTAGTGAGGTCTTTGATCTTATTATGTTCAGTATCAAATTAATCCTTGGCATTATCTTGAATGTAATCAAATTCTTTAATCTCTTTTATTGTCTTCCTTTACCAATTTTTAATTTCCTTACAAGACCTCTTGGGAGATTCATACCCAAAGAAGAAATTTTTAAATTCTCCCTCCAGCCTGGAAAACTTATCCATAATATTGTAAAATAAATATGGTTTTTTATTAAATTAGTGTTGAAGCATCTGGAAAATTGAGTCTAGACTCAGAAAAGGGGAATGGTATCAACCAAATTCTTCAACGATTATACCAAAAATTCATGCCCCAGAGAGGATGACTCCCTTAATGATTGAGGGCTTTCGGGGATAGCAAGATAGCTTCTGATATTTCTATTGAGGGCATACCCTGGTGTGGGTAAGATAGACCTTCTTGAAAGTATAAATCAATGTCCCTTTATCAAATATTTTTGGATACCATACTCTTTGGGTTAATAGATTTCCTACTTGTTACATGTTTTGTTTCATATTTTTTCCTTTAGTTTAGAATTTTTATTCTAAAGGAGTTTAGAAATATAGAAACTTCTTCATAAGAAGGTAACGTATTATATTCTGATGAGGAAGACTCTTCATCATAAGATTCATTGTATTTATCATTAGAATAATTTTCATTCAAGTATACATTATTAAAAGATTCAGCATTGTGTTCCTTGTAAATTACACAATGACATTTAATGGGTAGTTTAGCTAATAGACCAAGATTCTTTTGATCAGAAGATTCATACTCTAAGGATTCATATGAAGATTCACTAAAAAATTTATCATAAGGAAAATAGTTTTCCCCTAAGGATTATTTTCATAATAAAAATTTCCTTTCTCTATGGGAATATTATCCTGACCTATGTTTTCATTTTTCATTTTATAGTCTCTCTAAATCTAACTTATGTTATTCCTAAGTCTAAAATTCAGTTTCACATATAAAACCTTGGAATACTCTAAATCCTTGGTTATAGAGTATTCTATTTTTATGATCTGAATTCCCTAAAATTAAGACTCTAAATTATCTAAAATTCATACCCTGAATTCTCTGAAAATCAGACTTGGAATTCTTAGAAATTCAAACTCTAAATAATCATAAATTCACATTCTGAATTATCTAAAATTCAAACTCCGGATTCCCTGTAATTCAGACTCCAAATTCCTCTAAATTCATACATTTATTTCCTTATAATTTCTACTTCGTATTTCTCATAATTAGGAATCAAAATTATTCAGAATTTAGACTTTGAATTCTTGAGATTTTAGACTCTGAATTCCTTAGAATTCACACTCTGAATTCCTAAAAATTTAGACTCCTAATTCCTCAGAATTATGATTTCGAATTCATTGGAATTCAGACTCTGAAATCTATTGAATTTAGATTCCGAATTCACTGTAAAATAGATTCTGAATATCCATGTCTTATAAACATCGAATGTTTGTTTATTTAGATTCTGAATTCTATTTTCTTTAGACTATGAAAATTATATTTTGAAATTAAATTAGTTATATTTAGAGAGAATATAAAATTAACAATTAAAACATAGGTAAGGATAAAATTTCCTTAGAGAAGGGATGTTTTCCTGATGAAAATAATCATTAGGGAAAAACTATTTTCCTTATGATAAAGTGTTTGTGATTTTCAAAACATATATAAATTTAAAAGTCATATGGAAACCTTATTTACTCAACGAATTTTGGAGGTGCCTATACTTTTTTCAAATAAGGATGAGGAAATGCTTCACCTATATATTGTTTACTGGAAACTAAACTAATTTATAGGGAGGAAAAATTATCCATTTCCATGGATAGATAATCTCTTTGACCAATTGAAAGGTGTTATGTGGTTCTAAAGGACTCATCATTCGTATGGCTATCACTAGTTGATAATTAAAGAACCTAATATTCACAAAATCACCATCTAAAGCAGGTATGACCATTATGTGTATGATATCATGCCATTTAATCTAACCAATTCTACTGCATCCATTATAGATTTTATGAATAGTATCATCCCTGATTATCTTGGTATATTCATGGTTGTATTATTTAAAAAAATATGGATTTACTCTAAAATCTATTAGGATCTTGTGTTTCATTTGAGGTAGTGTTGAAAATGTTGATAGATCACCAACTCTATGCCTTGCTACAAAAATGTTTTCTCTAAATTTGGGAAGTGAAATTATTGTGAAACACTGTCTCAAAACATGGTATTTATATTAATCATGATAATGTGAAATTTTTTATTATAGGAAAAAATCCATGAAATTTTTTCGATATTTGGAGAATATTGGGTTTTGAGGGTTATTATTGTCAGTTTATAAAGGATTTATCAAATTCATCTTCTTTAATGACCACTCTCAACATGAAGTGGGTAAATATTTTGGCAGAATTATAATTTTCAGATTTATCTTGTTCATATGATGTGTCTTTTGAATTATTCCCTAGTTTTGACTCTTCCAATGTCCAGGTAAAGCTATGTTGTGTTTTTCGAAACATAAAGTTTGAGTTTGGGATATTTTCATATGAATGGTGACCAAAAGATACTCTATGACTTTCAAAAGATTATTCTAGATGATAAAAACTATCCAAAATCTTACCTTTAACTCATATTTGTGATTTATTAACTTAACAGTTTGTAGAATTACCTTCTCAAAGAAATTTTTGTTGTGTATTCTGAAAACAAGAAACTATGTTGTATCTTCTCTCAAAAATATCTGAATCACTTCTAGAGGAATTTAGGGTAGTACCTTCAGTCTTTTGATTTCAATATTTTATATACCCCAGAAAAGGGAAATGTCAATGATGATGTTTTGAGATGGAAACTTCTAACCACTTCAATGAATGAAAACGTTTATTTAAGAGTCTAGAAAGAAGATCCCAAGGTTGTATTTTCTAGTTCATAGTTTACCTACACTCTGCTCAATATGATTCATCCGAAACAATAGATTTTATATGAATTCTGTGTTATTACAGACTCCCTTTGTGGTGGGGAGACCATTAGGGGTTAAAAATTCTCTTTTGAGGGAATATAATGATTTTAGAACTAGTATGTTTTACCTTTTCTAGTGATAAAATTTGTGATGATGGGATTTCAATAATTCTCAGTGTTCAATTCCCCCTATTACAGTGATGAATTTTTTATATGTGGTGATTATTCTAGCATCTAGGTGTGAGATGATACAATGCTAATTTTGTTTTTCAATATTATTAATTCCAACGGATCAAGGCTAGAAACAAGATACCATTAGGTTTACTTCAACCAATTTTAGTTTTGACATTAAAGTCTAGTGAGATCTTTATGGACATCATGGTGCTTTTTCTATGAACCATCTAGAAGAATAACATGATATGGGATTTGATCAATCAGCTAACCAAATTAGCTCACATTATACCCATATGTGATACTACCAAAGTAGAAGATATTGTATGAATGTACTAATATGAGTTTTTTCGGGTTTCATGGTGTTCTATTTGTAATAGTCTATGTTTGGGATCCCCAATTCACTTCTTGTTCTCTAGGAGGGATTGGGATATTAGATTCATCTGAGTATGACATACAATCCACATACTGAGGGACATATTGATAGGACTATTCAGATTCCAGAGGACATGATTCATTCTTGTTTCATAGAATATTGTGGATCTTGGGACATCGATTTGGGTTAGTTTGAGTTAACCTATAACAAAAGATACAAGTCTATAATTCAGATAGTTCCTTTTGAGGCCTTGTACGGCCAGCATTGAAAATAATTGTTGTGTTTGATCGAGATTGGTGAAAGTTCATTGGTTAGACTAAGCTAGTTTGAAGTGTAAACTATGATGATATAATTTATTCATTAGAATATTTTTATGACACAAATATAGTAAAAATCATATTCTTACTGTTTTATGTGATCTTTGGATTTTTAGCTGGTGACCAATGTTTTTAATATTTCCACCTCGGTTGAGTCACCGATGTTTCAGGAGGCAAGGGAAGCATGCCCCTAGATTTGTGAGACATTTAGAAATAATTGAGTAGGTGTAGATAGTTTATTACCATTTATAATGTACACCATAGTCCATGTTGATACAAAATGTGATTCAAGTATCGCAACTTTGAAAGAATCATTCTAAACCATAACACTTTGGATCTAGGAGGATCTTGATCTTGATATTGATTTAACTATGACTAAGCACCCATTTAATAGTTTTTATTATATAAAAGGCTAATTTATATTAGGATGATACCATTGGTCTGTTTTCTATAGAAACATGGTTTTTATTCTCATATACATAGTAGTGTGAGGGACAAATGAGAGAGTAGTGGCCTTCTCTCGTTGGTATAGAAACTTTTTGGCAGGATTTCTGGGGACATAATTTTTTTAGTGGCTAGTTCATAACATCATGTATCTTTTGACGTATTTTTAGACCAATTTTATCCCCTTTGTGTAGGGTCTCATTTTGGCATCATTTTGAGATAAATTGGTATTTTTTGGAGGCTTTAAGGCTGTGAATGATTGACACATGTTTTTCCAAAATTGTTTCACCCTGACTACAAGACTTGAACCCCTATAGATTGGGGAATTCAAGGTTGGAACATAATTTCCAAAACTATACACCCACCTAGGGGAATCCTTGTGAATAAAAAGGTGGTTCTCAGGGATACCATATGGTTTCACTCTTCCATTCACCCTCTCTATATAATAGTGTGCACAATAATTTTTATTCTGAAGATAAATTTTCAAATTTACAAACCAACCTTTTAATTTTCTTAATCATACAATTAAACTCCGCTGTGATTTATTCATCCTTATAGTATCCCACATTGAAATATTTTCTCTTCCGAACTCCATCTTGGGTGAATCAAAGTGTTAGTGTAAGAATCAATCCATTTTTGGTAAGTGTGTATCAACTCATGTAGTTTCTTCTGATCTTACATCCTCTCTTCCATAAAGAATGCAATATTATCACATTGACAGTTTATCTAAACTCTATTTTTATATATTTAATCCTTTTCTGGTTAAATATTGATTCTAGATCTGATTCATATATCTTCTTCACCTAAAATAATCATTGATGTTCTTATTTCAGGTATTGATTGTTTGATTCGGTGACTAAAAGATTGGTGGTTTCAATTGAGATTTTCCTTGTAATTGAAACCATGAATGTATTGATTTGTTTACAATATATTTCAATTGATTTATAAAAAACATCTTTGATATGATTTTGAAATTGTATTTCAATATTTAAACTAAAAAATGGGAAGTTAAATTGAAAAAGGTAATTGATTTGATATGAGATTATTTTCCCATTAATTATTGATTGATTGAGCACATGTGATCCTATGTAGTTAGGATGTTATTTGGGACATGAATGATTGGATAATGATTCCATATACATGGGTTATTGATGAATACCCTAAAAAAACCTCACTCAATATAATTATCCCTGATGGGATATTGATGATTCCTATTCAGACTGAGCCTGAGAGACATCTCCACAAATGGTTACCTATGATACCTAATTTAAGAAGTGTAAGGATCCTATAGCTTGAAACTAATGTACCCCATGTCATATGACCATTTTTAATATTGTGTATGATTTTGATAACATATTCCATTGATTATAGAACCATTTTACTCATTCCAAATGACTTATATAAAAGATTTTATATTAAATATTTATATAAGACTTGTTTGAAATATCATTCATATATTGAAATGAAAAAAGTTTTGTTTTAAGTATTAAAATGATAGATTATTACATGTAATTTTTTATTTTAATGGAATTAAAAATTGGTTTATTGTTGTGGAATCTATTATAGAACACATTCTAAGACCCTAATAGGCTTTAAATCCCACACCCTACCTTTTCCATCAGGTGTTTGTATATTTTATTATGCCATATCTGAGAATAGGAAAAGCACCCCTTGGAGTAGATGATGTTCTTAAACCTGATGACCATATAGTGATGATGGGTACTAATGCAGCTAAGGTATACTTGTTACATAGGGTTTTTATTCTCTTTGGTGGTTGATAATGGCAATTTGTCTTAATGATTCATTTATTTATTTATCTATCTTCTTGGGCACTCTTTTACCTATTTAGCTTCTATAGCTTTATCCTTGATAAAGGTTTATATACCAACTTGTATCATGCTATCTTTTATTATTTTGTGGAAAAAACATTCCCTAATTATTCATTTATGATTTTATGTCCTAATATCCAACCCATGGGGATTGCGAACTCCCTTCAGATCATGAAAGTGTTGGCTTAAGTGTCAAGGTACTGGGCTATCCAGGAAAAATTAGGAGATCCCACACCTATTTTTAAACTCTTATGGGTTATTCTATCGTTAATTAACATTTTAATTCCAATACATTATGAAATTCATGATATATTTTATAAATTTATATATATTCCCAAAGAAACAATGTTTTTTATTCTATGATTAATAAGGCCTAAATTATCATTATTTCTTAATTGTTACCCAAGATTTATAATTATAAAATATGATTTATAATTTATAAAACTATGAACTATTTTAGTATATTACATACTAATATTGGATAAATATAAAGTTTCATGGGATGATTGGATTATGTTTAATAAATTTTTTAAAATTTATATATATTTATTTTTATGTATTACGTGATGGGATTTTAACATTATTATAGATATTTTCGGGAGTCATTTTTTGTTTAAACAACCCTTGGGTAGAGTATGGGTTTTAGTGAATAGATTTTTTATGAATGATCATTTTATTTTATATGGACATTGATTCTCAAGTAAGAATGGCTAATTAAGATGTGTAGAAAAACATAGTGGTTAGTAAGTTATTTAATGGACAATATTACGTGAAGGATATTAATTAAAATTTTTTCTAATTTTGTACAAATTATAAAAATATATTTTTATAAATAGGACCACCCATATTCTAGGTTAATAACCATCACATTTTTTAAGGAAATAAGTCTTAAACATAGAATCTAAGGGAGATAAGGGTGTTGTTTCTACCACTCTACTATGTGATTCCTTGGACAAAATGATATTGTAATTTTTTACATAAAAACTTTTATTCATAATTACTAAATTAATTTTGGGAAATTTTTCATTTGGTTAAGGTATATGTATCCCCTATATCTAACATATGATTTAATAAAAAAATTATTATTTGGGAAGATAACATTTAAAATAGTTTATGTTGAGGTTATTTGGGATGTTAGGTAATTTATTAATGGAATTATTTAAGTCAAACATTTGATTTTTACAATAATCTTATGTTGTAATCAGTTTTTGAGTTATATTAACTTGTCTTAACCATTTATGTTTTCGGATAATCTCTAAAGGTAGGGTATATCTTATTTTTATTTTTTGGAATCATATGATCTGTTATAATGGGATTTTACATCTTTATGCCTGAAACATACATCCTAAATACTCATCGTTGTAGTAATAGATAGGATTGTGGTGAAAATTGTTTAATGTATGAAATTAAACATTTCATGAATGTTTATTTCCTCATGTTCATTTCTATATGGTAAAAACATCCTACAACCTTATGAGGATCTTCTAATAAAAAGGTTATTCAAATTTAATAAATCAATAGTCTCATATCTCTAGAAAAAATACTTACGATGTTACCTCTTAGATTTTTATTATTTCCAAATACATGTTTTCACTTCCCTCCAATGAAATCCTAATTTAGAAACCTATTTTTCAATTATTATAGATGATATTTGTATTTACATTTCCCCTATTTAAAAAGAAATTTTATTGACCCTATTATGAATTGGGTTTTCCCAAAAGGAATCTTCAAATGTCAAATCCTTATATTATTTCGTGAAAGATCAAATTATAAGGAGAAAATTTATTTAAGGTGGGTAAAATTTTACACTTTATGATTTTAAATGAAGAAATTTTCATTTTTATAGCATATATGACAAGTAACACTAATTTTATATAAACCACACCATACTGTAAAAATATTATTATTTAAACATGGAATTTATAAACATCTTGCTAAATTTGGAAGTGTGAATTGGAATTACCACTTTTAAAAAATTATGTAGAAATATTTTAGATGAATAAAATATATTGGTTAATAAGGACTAAATTTTAATAAAGTTTTTAATTGGTTCAAAAATATAATTTTCATTAAATAAGTATTAATAATTTTTTCAAAAAATAATTTAATTATTTTCTTCCCATTTCAGAATTTTTATTGTTCAGAAATGAACTTTATTTTTGAAATTAGCATGTAAAAATCAAATCAGGGTGAATTTTATTTTCAGAAAAAGAGTGATTTTTTAGTGAATAAGGAAAAATTATTTTCTTTTGTAAAAAAATACATTCTTTTTAATTAATTAAGTAAATTAAAACTCTTTTTGTTATTTGATTTTGAATTCAAAGTAACTCAACTATTATTAAGTTATATTTAATGTAATTAATTACACATTATTTATCTATCTACAAGATTTTTGTGTATGTTTATTTTAATCATAAAAATGAATTTCTCTAAAAACTGTGGTTATGTTCATAATGCCCCTGTTTTTTAATAATTAAAATATACACAGGTAAATAGATAGTTTAACTAAATGTATATATTATGTATCTATGCATATTAATCTGAACCCATATAATGATAATAACTATCCACATAGTAAATGTATCATCATCTTTTGCTTGAATAACACTTTTCTTTTAAACCTATTTTTCACCACGATTTGTAGGTTTTTCTAAAACTAAATTCTACAAATTATATGAATATAATTTAAAAAATATATTCAATAATTGTAATTAGAATAATTAATATTATTTAATAATTCAAACTAAATCTATGTTCTTAATTAAGAGAAATGACTAAAAAATTATTTAATACAGTTAAAGATAGAAAGGGATTTTGCGTGTTACATATACATCTATTGAAATTAATTTTCCCCACAAATAGAATTTTTTAAATAAATAAAATTTAATATTTATAATTAGTGGTTCCATATTATCTAATAAATATTACTCTATTTTTTCTTAAATTATTAATCACCAAGGTTAAAAATGAGCTACCATACTAAAAACTAAAATGGTAAAATATGTAAACTCAGTAAATTTGAGAATACCATATTCAGAATATATTTCTATTTTTTTGGTGGATGATATTATCAACCATTTAATATATAAAATCCATTATTTATCATATTTGGATTCAGTTTTATGGGAGTTATTTCTTATTATTGAATAGTTTTGTGTTTTTTTAAAAATGTCACTCATCCTCAATTATAAAAGTGAAATCCATAAAATCACGTTTGACCACCTATCAAGCCATTTAAATGAACAAAAAAATGAAACTATGTCCAAATTATTATTATAAACAATCTAGATGTTTTTTTTTCAAAGAAAAAAACTATGATCATTAATAAGAGATATGTGGTAATTTTATTTAAGTGAAGGAAATCGTCTTCATTTGGCTCTTTATCTTTATTTTTTATTTTATCACCATCAGTTATGTATTAAAAATATAAATATAATAACACCATTATATACCATATACATATATTTTAATATATTTATGCTATAATATTTTTCCATCTATTCCTCCATCAAATTGGAAATATGTCCATCACTCTTGTGTATAGGGGACTACCGCCTCTCAAACTGATATAATTTGGTTTTCATCTCCGACTCACATGGATATTCATAATGATATAAATAATAAATATATATTATATTAATTAAATGATACTTCTTTATTGACATTAATAAATCATCAAATTCCTTACCCTTTCACCCTTAAGGTAATTATATTGTCACTCGTCTGTACGTACAACCAACCATCTACAAGAAGCGATGCAATTCACATTCAATGATTAGGTTTAAGGATTGGATAAAAATATTTATCTAATAAATAAATATTATATTTATAACATTAAAATAATTCTGTATATGATGTAACTATATCATATGCACAAGAACTGAAATATTCATGACAAAACATGAATTAGAAAACAAGGTAGTTAATGCCCAAAAAATTAGAAATATTGAAATATTGTTAGTGATTGGGTCATAATATGTTATAAAGGGATATTATATGATATTTTAAATTTAATATGGTTTTTTGTGAATTAATAACTTTTTTAAAACCCTAATACATTAGTATAAATCATTTTCATCTAAAGGGAAACATATGGTAAGTTTTTTCATGTCAATAAATCCTTCTTTGATATGCATATTCTTTTATACACCTAATTTATTGTATATGGTGTATATACAACCAATCTATAAATCTTATATCATAAATCAGTCATAGTTAATTTTATTTTTTGTTATAATTGATTTAACTTCATCCAAAAAAATTTACAAGAACATTACTAAGTGGTAAGTACATTCATAACTCAATTTCTTTTCAGTGGGTTATATTTCTTATTCACTATCATTGACATTATATGATTATGTGTGAAATAAATATTAATTATTTCATGTTTCATTTTTAATTTTTTATTTGGATTTAAATTTTATTAACATTACAAATTCATTGATTAATCATTACTCAAATATATGATCATTATAATAGATTTTGATTCAATTTCTAATCCATCGGAACAAATTTGGTATCATAAACTTATTAATATTTATGATGTTTATATACAGGCACATTGATATGTTATATCAGGAATCAATTTATATCCAAGGTTTTTAATGTTTCAATTAATGTTATTACTTTTATAGAGGTTTCAAAACCAACCAAATAACAAAGAGTCCATTCTTTAATTTAGTTTGAATTGGGATTACTTAGGAATTAATTTTCATTATAATAAATTATTTTATCATTGAAAAATAAAACCCTTCCATTTTCCTATCCTATTTTACTCATGAAATTCTCATGTAGTAGTTCCATTATCCTTTCTTTGGTACATAAAATGAGTGAGAACATGTTTTTTTGGAAAAACCAGCATTATTTATCATTTTGTTAAAAATATTATTTCATCCGTAACCATATTTCTAGTAAAATTGTTTAATTAATATTTTTAATATTATAAAATGATTTATTAAATAAATTTTTACACATTTTTTAAATATAAATAAATTATTTGACAATTTATATTCCTTTTGTCTTTTAAAAAACATAGTTTTACTAAAAAAAACTGACAAGAATAATTTTTTAAACATGCATGATCACAAAGTAATTTAAAAACATCATGACTAATCATTTAATTGAATATTGAATTATAATATTATAAGTTACTTTTCAAATAAAATTTTTTCCCCAAAATATGAATACTTTTTTTAAAGTGATTTTAAAAATGAAAATGTATTTTATAAAAAATATTTTTATGATACTTTTTGTTATTAAATCTATTAATCATTGAAATAAATACTCAATTGTAATTATAATACAATAGGGATATGTTCTAATAAGGTCATCTTTATTCAATATATGGGTATTTTATAATCAGTTAGATAAGGGAATGTATTTACATTCACTTTCTTGAATAATTTTTTAGTTGCTAACCTTTTCTTATAAGATGAACTTTCTTGTGACCATTGAAAATTATATTTCTCTCAAATAATCATATAATTTTTATCATGGATATTATTATTTCATAAACTATATACTATTTTTATATATGTTTTTTTACTATGAAATTATTTTTATTAACAGGGGAATACCTGATAATTTTATATACTTTATTCAATATAGATATTTTTTATAGGTAATATTATTTATAAATAGAATTTATCATTCAGTATATAAATAATTCATTATACATAGTATGTGATTGGTTTTACTGGTTATATATGTCCCCAATATGAATTGGAAATGCTCAAGAGACAAACCAATTTGAAAGCATTATTTAAATTTTTTTGTATATGCCTAACCAAAATATAATAGTCTTCGCTTGAGGCCTCTGCGATAAGTATTAGATGTATGAAATTATTCATTACATCACAATGAAAATAGTTGTTGATGTCCATGTGATTATTTGAATAATTATAATATTCATGGATTAGTTTCATGATCGTGTGATTATTTATTGGGAATTATTAGATCATTAATTATTCCTACCACAATAATATTTTTCTCATGTTACTGAATAAATGGAGTGTGATTTTAGTTATTTTACTTTACATATCGAGTAATCCTTATTTATTCATGATATAATACATTATACAAAAACATTACTAATCATTTGAGCTATCCTTTATTTTGTTTCCTTAGCATGTGGATCAAAGATGTTTACAATCAATGATGTGAAATGATATTATAGAGGGAATAATGATATGGTCAAAAAAATTAAATTGTAAATTGTGTTGTCAAATATAATATATGAATTATGTAATTATCTAGTTTACTAATACCACTAAACTATTTGGTCCTTCAAGATATGATCACTTGTAACTCAGGAAAAAAGTATTAAAGTAACCACCAACTCTAGAATATTGGGTTTATGAACTTTACAAATTTTTTAAAATAATTTTTCCAAAAGTGGCAAAATTTATTTATATTATTTTCTCAAAAAATAATGAAATCCCATTTTTGAGGGGAAATTTTTTTAATCATATAAAATCTTTACTAAAAATTTAGTAATAATGTGTCAATATATTTTATTTGTCTCAAAAAATTTCACATAATTTTTCAAATTTGGTAATTCATATTCACTCTGTCAATTTCATAGTTATGTTATAATTATATATTTCATTGTAGTTAATTTAGACTCATGTTTTTATGTATCACAAGATATTGAAGATACTAAATTTATTTTAGGAGAAATATATTATGAAATTATTAAGGTTTTTAGTTCATCATGTTAATAAGAAATGAATGAAAGATAAATCCTAAAATGTTATGGAAAATAGTAAGAAATGAAATGGCGATATGTTAATGTAAAGCCCGATACCCAAAACAAAGTCACAATGTCTTTTCAAGAGAAAATGATGAAAAGGGAGAGCATCGAACATGAGGGTATTTTCTTCCCTTGTGGAAAAAAATACTATAATAAGAGGAATTATAATTAATAAAGAAGAAACTAGTAGAATCTTCTATCTTAGATATATTCATTTTTTCATGTATTATTCGTACTTCCACTACATTTGTGTTATATAAATTTTTTCACTAACACATATTTATCTAAATAAAAGAACTTAGGAACTTTATTAATATTGAAAGAGTGGAGTTGGATTTTCAATATTTCCATTACAGATTGAATCGTATGTTAGTTTGGGTTGATCTCAACTCACACTTCATAAGTGAAATATTATTTTAATTTAAAAAAATTAGGTATTTTGTATTACCAAAAACATTATCTTAGTTCCAAGTGTAAAAACAATAATATTTTATTTCATGATTGATAATAAAATTCATATAGTATAACCTACTTGAATAGTGGTTTGATCAAAGTCAAATCATAAATATTCAATGTCTTAAAAAAATTATGAATATAGACATTATGTTGAAATGATATTAATAATTAAATGATAATACAGTTTCCCGTAAATCCAGAATAAAATGTAAATAATATACCAAGTAGGATTTTCAGTTCTTTTGTGCTAAAACAAAGAGGTATTTAGCATTATTTATTAAAATATTTACTGAACAAGAGAAATTTTTGGTATTTCATTTAATAAATCCAAAAATATATATAGTGTGTAAAGAGGAATTTGAACTATTTCATGTAAAATCTAGTGTTAAATTCACCTACATCAAGTGATTCATTATTGAGATTAAATCAATTTTGGTTTCTTAATTTTGTCAAAGGATGGATTCGTCAAATTATTCAAAAGATTCTAAAATTTTTATAGGAATGGGTAATAACTAAAAACCCATATATCATGCTTAGTTCTATGTTTTTTTTCCTTTCTTATTAAAACACCATGCCAAGAACACTATTAAACCACTAATTGGAGTTCCTTGTTCAATGTCCTCATCCTAGATCATATTCAACAATAGTATTGGGTATATCCTATCTTGTTTTCATTATGCACCTTATTTTTCTCACACATGAATTAAATTCCTTGTTGAAGTGAATTATGAATTCTATATGGTTAATTATGGTAATTTGGGTACCCGTGATACATTTTATATATATGGAATCCAGCTATCTAATTTATATGAGGAGTAATATCATCAATATATGAGTTCACAAATAACATGAATAAGCCTTCCAGGATTCCCCTTTGTGTGATTTCCAAATCCAAACTAAGGAGTAAAATTGAAATAAATTGAATTTGTTCCATTTTACAATTTTAATCTTTGTTGGTTACAACTTTACCTTGGTTTTCATGAGCACTACTGTGAAGGGAACTTTTCAATATGCACACCCATTTGAAAAATTCATGACATTCTGATGCCCAATTTATCCCCAAAGTTTTGTTCCAAGTGTGTCAATGTGGGACCAACACAAAATTCCCAGTGGCCACCCAACTGAGTTCCCTTTCACAAATGCATCTAATTCATAATGGTGTTCAACCTTCAAATACTCAACCATGTTACACCCAACTCATCACCATTGGGGCCATGCCATGTCCATCCAATTGGGGGTCTATCCACCCATTCTTCCCAACTAGGATCTCCTTCACCCATGTCCTCCACTATGGGGACATTCCTAATTCCTAATACTTACCCAATATGAAACCCAATTGGGGTCCACATTCTCTTATGAATTTTACTTGGGATAAATTTTTTTCCCAAAGGACCATGTGGGTACTCTTTATCTCAAACAATCCATTGATGATTTCCATCTACCTAGTGTTGTAGTTGGTACCCTAGACCCTACATAAATATAGTTTATTATTACATGTATCATTTTTTTAATATTAATAAAATAATCATCACACCATTATTGTTATTATACATAAAATATTATGTGATAATAACATAAGGGAAACAATTTTATAAAAATGTCATTACTACTCACCAAGGTGATCAGAACCTAGAACCTCCATGACAGTATTCTTAACATATATATATATATATTATAGCTATATGTAATAATTTCACAAGACAAAAATGTCATGGTATATTAGGTGTGAATACTCTTTTTGCATTGAGTTATCTTCTCAAGGTGTACTCTATTGGAAATTTACAGTGAAGGGGATCAATATAAAAAATTACTACCATGAGTAAATCCACATTTAAATATTTTTTTGGATGTTCTTATCTACATAAGTGTGGATTGATCCTTATAATTTACTTTTTTTATTAATGTATGTAATTATCCTTGTAGTTTTATGTATAGAAAAATGAAAAAACATATGTTTATCGTGATGTATGATATAGTGGGAGGATCATGAGTGATATTAAATTAATGAATAATGAGGGAAATTATTTTTTAATTTTCTAATTTAATGTATATCACTATCTCAAGACCATTAATAGGTATCATATAGCCTAAATATATCCAATGACTTGGTGTTCTATGGGATGTTTTATTTTATAATATTCTAAAAAGAGACAGCGAGTACACAGTTTGAAGACACCACCATACAATCTTGTGGGTTAGAGATGTCATGATCCAGGGATTATATTACCCAATAAGTGTTTTTTTGATGTCGTATGTCAATGTGACATTAATTTTTTTATCTTTGGTTGACTATGGGTATTTTTTGATACTAACCAAGGACTTTGGGTGGAACCACCAAATTCCACTGATATATATGCTTATAGGGTCATACAATAATTATATATACATACATAAATAAATATTATTATATAATATATGGAATAAATATTATTCACATATATGGTTTAATAATTATTACCGATTTCTTGATCACATATATTTAGTCACTAATTACTCAAGTGAATTTTTGTGAGCATATTATTTAATAATAAATTATTTTTATTTAGTAAAAATAATATTTATTTTTTGGAATATTTATTAGAGAGTGGTGTTGTGATATATATTTATTAAATAAATATAAAAATTTTAAGGATAAAAAATTATTTTAGAGGAATGAGAGATCTATTTTAAAATGACTAGGGATAAATAACATATGTTAAATATCATTTGATTAAATCTTAAAAATATTATTCAGGAAATAATGTTCAATTAATTCATTACATTTTCACATATCAAGAAAAATGATAACATTATTATTTTTTAGACACGTGGTTTATTGGGGATTAATATATTAATAATAGAAAAATGGAATTTATTCTCTTTCTAACCTTTTCTCTATTTAAAAACAATTATTTTATTTCCAACCGTAATGGTAGCCCTTTATTTTTGTTATGTACAAAAACATCTAGAGAATTCTCCCAATCCCTGTAGAGTTACTCTCCAGGAATGCTCTCAATAATAGTGAGTGATCCTCCTCACCCCCCTCTCTACTCTAGAGAGGTAAAATAGACTCCTTACTTTATTATATTCTTATGTTGATAATAGAAGAATTATGAAAGCATTAATATCATTTTTTTCTTGCAGTTAGAGATTCATACGACATCACTCAGAGGTTCATGGTTTAAATTAGGATCACCGCTTTATGGAATATACACTAGATTTATGAAAACATAATGATGGTGGATTAAAAATTTGTTTTAATATTCATTAAATAAAAAAGTATTCATCACAATGGAATTTTTTAACTATTAATATTAATTATAAATCATTATGTGATGATCAATTGTATCGGTTCTATAATTATTTCTTCAATTATTCCTTGATTTATTTATACTGGTCAACATATTCAACACTCTGTTCAACTAGGAATAATCATCGGTTAAGAAAAAAGATTAGTTGGGCATGCCCTATCGACACTTAATCTTTCCCTAGAACCCTTAAGTGGTAACAGACCACTCACATAATAATTTATAATTATTTAATTATGAATTTATAATTAGTTTTTAGTTCTTGTATTATCATTCATTAAATAATAATCATGGGATATATACTTGTTACTCTTTGTTCTCATAAATATATTCAAAAAATAATTAGTTATGAATGAAGAACATTCCAAGAACTCATCTAGAGGATCCAAGGATTATGGTTGGATTGAAAAATAATACATATAGAATGGCCTACAGGTACACATTGTGTACCCATATATTATGCATCAGTAAAAATCTTGAATTAATTTAGAGAATTATTAATTTATTTCATGTGGGTGTAATTAATACACATAATTTGTTGACCAATACAACCTATCTCATAGTTATCTAGACTATATTATGTGTAATGTGCATACATGTGGTTTCATTGGTAAAATATGAGTCGTTTATTTATTACAAGGCATGTTTGAATATTTATAGTGTAACTCATATAGGACATGATGTGTAGTGTATATACATGTAATTTAATCCATTAATATTCATGCAAGGCCATAGTTCTTCATCCATTGGTGTGTTTCATTGATATATAGGGAATAAATATACATGAAGTGTTTTTTAAAAGTATAAACTATGTATATTATCTTTTTACATATAAGTTAACATTTATTTACTTTTCTATTTTTTCCTTATAACATGATTTCTATGTGATATTTATTTAATTCAAACACACCCTATGATGTTTTATATATATATATAATGTTTAATTAATTTTTATGCAAGATTCTGAATTATATATTTTTTATAAGTCATAATAAAATGATTGATATATGTGCATTAAAACAAAATACACTGTACAAATAACATTTATATGTGAATAATCTATTTGAAAGTACATACTATGAAATTAATTAATAATATTTGTATTCTATATTCCATTTGAGTAAATATTATATGACCATCATATACACTAATTATTTTGGATGGTTAGTGGTCATGATGTCTCTAAGGATACATACTTTGTACATTTTCAATATTAAATAAATTAATTTAAGTTGTTTCTAATTATGTTTAATTAATATATCTCGAATTTTCATGTGAGAATTAAGATAGAAGAATTTATTAATTAAATAAGTTAATTAATTTATTTGATCATGATTTATCTTTAAAAGTATTACTTGAAATTAATGTTAGTTTATTAAATATATAATTCATTGAATGTATATGGATTATGATCATCATAGATCAACCGTTTATATGTAATTTGTTCCTTACTATTTATTTTTATTTATTAAATTAAATGTATGAATTTCATGTCAGGCCTTCGCACCTTATGTATGGATTGTTTGCATGAAGTTTCCTTGTATGTAAACCCCCAAAACAATAAATTGGTTCCCCTCACATATTCTTGAGTAAAATATTAAGAATTAGATAGTTCTCCCAGGCGAGTGGTGGTGGTTTAAGATTGGAAGTACGGTGAAACCAATCAAGGAGATACATGAGATAATTAGTTGAAATTTGTAATATAAACCAAGTTATGGTTAAAGGAGATTTCTCCCAGGGATGATGGTTATTTCAATCATGTTGTATGGTTCATTTCATTATGGATATTTTATCATTATCACATATACTTAGGAATTAAAATTTATACAAGATAGAACTTATATAAACTGTATTACGATTAAAAATTATCTAATACATGATTAATCACATAATGAATTTCAATTACTAAAAACATATAATAAAGATAAAATGTAAATTTCACACATAAGATTAAAAATACCACAATTATGTATATATATATATGGTTGGTGTAGCCTTCCCATATATAATATAGAATGTAACAATAGTTCAAAGTGCATGACTAGATAAATTCAGGGTGAAATCAATTATAAGGTAATTATAAATTTTGTTTTAGGTCAACTTAACTTATTTCTCATAAAGGGTTTATTATCAAAAAATTATTTAGTGTAAATTAGAAGAAATGGATGATTAAATACAAATTTAGGATTTCTAGATCAGGGAGTTCATTCCAAAACTCTAGAAAGTATGAGTTAATGTGGTTATAAAAATTTTTTCTTCCTAAAATATTTTAAATAACTTCTCTATACAAATTTTTTGTTATGAGAAGGGTAACATGTGTCCCTTCATAAAAATTTTCAAGTATTAGGATATTCTAAATCCAATAGTGAAGGCTATTGGGTTATGGAAAATTCTGGGGGATTAATGAATTTAAGATTTATAATCTAATTTTATAAGTCAGATAAAGTAATAAAATTTAGATCTACATAATTGTTGAAATGAAAACCCATATAACATTAAATGAATCACTATTATCCTTATATTATTAGGATAAATTTCTCACAGGAAAAAAATTTACAAGAATGAAAAAGGTGATTGCATTTTATTTTCCACCATAAAAGGAAATTATAAATATTATAAAAACTCATTCCTAAAGCACCTTGACAAGAGGCTAGTGAGAAAGAATTATTTATTTACATGAAAAATTTTGATGATGCCATTGATATCTATTGTTTCATTCTATCATTAATCTATATTGATATTTTAAGCCAATATGAGGATATGCATACATTTATCACGATTTCTAACCTTCATTATATTTATTAAGAGATGGAGAAACAAGAGATATATGAGGCCTCGAATGGATTTTTCTTGTGATATAATAGATATTTGGTTTCTATTGGGAATCATGTATTCAAGATGATTTGATACATAGATCCCTTAGATAAATTTGGAATTAAATTTCTCTATTCGAATTTAACATATCTCATTAGATCCTAACTGCCTAAATCCTTCTATAGATTTATTATTAATTAAAATATTTAAAGTATCAGTAAGAATAATTAAAAACATATTACTCTCATTCACCATTTTTATAAGTATATGGGGCATGAAAAACATGCATTCCTTATGGTAAATATGAAAAATAAAAACAAGGAAAAGGGTATCAATACTAATTTAAATTCATTGGCTCCCAAGAAATTGTCTACCAAATAGAATAAGATTCAAAGTAAAGGAAGGTTATATAATTAATTATTCTTTATATGTGGAATACTAGTAGTCTAGAAGAATAATTGAACCTAGAATCAAATGTAAAATAAATAGGTGTTCATTTTTGACTGAAATCTTTCAATATCTACACGTTGGGATTAAATTGAGATTATAATTCTAGAATTTTTATATAAATGTAATATCCAAAAAGATTTTCGAATATATCCACAGGTGATATTGATATTTGAGTATCCAATGGAGAAAGACTTATTTATTTTTCTATATGAGACTACCACATCCCATTTCCAAATAGAATGATTTTTCTTTTAAATAAGTTTTTACTTTGTTATAATTATTACTAAGAAAATTATCCATATATATTTCCTTGATATTGATGAATTTATTTTTAAATATGTAAATATTGAAAACCAATTTTATAAATATTCATTTATAATGGTATGAAACAACTAAATAATGGTATTTTGTATTGAATTTGGAAAACCTCGTATTTTATAATAGATAAAGAATCATGTTTTCATGGATAATACAATACCCTTTTGTTGAATCCTTAGCTTGGTCATATAAATGAGAACAATATAACAAATATCTATCTCGATAGAGATTTAGACTCTTTTTAGCTAAGACCACATGAAATATTTTACAATTGTTTTCAAGGAAATATGACCAATACACCATTCTGTGGATTGTGTGAAAGGGAAAAAAATTCAAGTATTGTGACACACTATAGTGTGTAGATATTTTCTATTAGAATATAGAGGTGGATATTATTTCTTTATAAATTTCAATAATGAATTCAATATATATAGATACATTTAATTGATGAGGTATTATTTTGATACATTTAATTAAATTTAAAGTGTTTAGGAATTACATATAAAATCATCATTTTAAGAAGATAATGATGATTTCATCTGATTGTGGTACTTAATATCAAAAAAATGTTCAAAAATTTTATATATGAGTCTGGGATTATATCTCAACTCACACTAACTTATAAACCATAGTGGAATTATCACACCCCTACCCAATACATCTATATTATTTTATTTATATTTTATCTTGATTTTAGTTCAGTGTATTCCAAGAGATTATTCCCATAAATTTAGTGTTTTGGGATATAGGAGGGTGGAATATGATTGGATCAATGTTAGGGGAAACTATGCACCATCCCACTAAAAACTATGAAACCTAAGAAGATGCGCTAAAATGATGCATGATTAAGAACATAGACATTTAAACATCCCTGAAGACTATGTGACTTCCTTTATTTTGAGGATAGTAGAAATAGAATAATTATCACATGTTCTAGCAGACCATGTCACCTACCCAAGTTCTTAAAAACGAAAATTTAAAATTTAACTAAATAAAATATAATAATATAATATTAGTATTGATAATAAAACCCCAAAAGGGGGTATCTCCCTCCTCCCCCTTCCATTTACTCACTTCCTAGAAGGGGCCTTCAACCAAGCAACCTCCTGTTATCCTTCATTAGATAATTGGTTGATTCACCTCCCAAGTTTTGGTCCTCCTTCCCTTGCTTCATAGACTTTTTTCTTATCTTTCAGTGCATGTGAATTATGGTAAAATCATAACCTGATTTGGGTATTTATATTTATTATTCCTTGGTTCCTAGGACTCTTGAGGACCATATTGAGGAACGTTCTTATAGATTTTATTAAAGGCAATGAATTTTTCCTCCATGGATATGACTTATATATATACAAATATATAGGAATATATAAAAATATCCATACTATATATATTAACTCATAGTGGTGTGAATATGTACGTTGGGGTATGGGTAATTATATAAATATAAATGTACAAATTTCTGTGTCATATGTGTGTAAGTGTAAAAGTGGGGTTTCCTTTACAAGTTTTGTTATTGGTCTATTTCTTTTATGGACCTCTATAAAGTGGAATCTAGTGACCATCATTAAGGACACCTCTTTTTAGGCTAGGGCCCTATATCCCATAATTTAGATGGAAATCTATGACATCTTGGTGTTTTAAAATTTTTGTTCCATTTTTATATTAAATTTATAAGGTATATAAATGTAATTGTTTATTGGAAATGTATTATTACATGTTTTCTATGTTCTTAACTTTTTTTAAATATGGTTTTTAAGCATTAATTAAATATTCGTTTTAAATTTGTAACATTCTAAATACACCATTGGTTTCCAAATTATTTCTATTACAGACATAGTGATACACAAAGATGATTTAATCTATTCACCTAATTTGTGAAAATGACATTATGGATTGAGTTTGTTTTTCATGGAAACATTGTGGTATTGAAAATCACATATCTTGGTGGGCATGGATTACATGCATATACTTATATATATATATATATATTGGTGCTTCCTTTTAACTTATTCATTCATGTTGGGTGTAATATGTTAATTGGGATGAAGGATTCATATATATATATATATATAAATCATGATGTATATGTTCTAAATATAAAATGTGTTTTTGATAAAAATATATTTGGGAAAAAGTTTTTTGTAATGTGAAATTGATTATTTTAAAGTTATAATGCTCATTTGGAACTATGAAATGTTTTATGGAAATAGAAAACCCCTTTAATGAAATTACACAGGATTTAGAAATATGATATATTTACAAAAATGAAGATTTGTGGTACGTTCTTAGTGAAGTGGCTTCTTCTTGCTTTGTGTGACTTCAAAAGGGGAAGCGATTAAGGAGGGAGGATTGAGGTGAGAATTCAACCATTATTTTAGTAAAAAAAGATGATACATATGTATATCATAGATTTATAAAACTCAACTCCATTAATTCCTAATGTAAATCATTGGGTAATTAGGTGGGATCCTACGTACACATACCAAACTTTCTAATATTGTGCACTTGGTAGTGAATCTAAGTTTATAATCAGACATCCCATGGAATGTGCCCCTCATTCTATCCGTTGTGGGTTTCATCGAGTGTTTAGGAAGAAATTATAGATAACTGGTACTTGTAGATATTGAAAATTTCTGTATTCATAGATTTTTTCTAGGAAAACTCAACCAACACCTGAGATCCCATGATATTGGTTTAACATGTATGCTACTTTCCACTATTTTGTATTTTCGGTTTAGAGTAAAATCCCTTTTTATTTTCATGTGAGACACCTACTTTAGCACTGGTTGTCTTCTATAACAGTCTAATTGAAATTTACACTATATTTTGAAAGACTGTTAATGGGTAATAGAAATTAGTTTTCTTAAAATGGAATCATGTAACATTTTTTGAAAATAATGAAAATCCATATCTTGATATATTATATTTTCAAACTATCAAGATTTAGATTTCACTGTTAAAGTTAAGTAATAGTGTGTTGTTAATAACTTATATCCCCTACTAGAAATTTTTATTTTGATTCCTATTTTATTTACCGTTTTTTTAGTTTTATCTACTTACCTAGTGTTATTATCTCATGGAGATAGTGTGGTTATTTGGATGGTGGTGACCCACAAGGATGTATGGTCATATGTTTAGTTTTCTTTATTTTCTATTTTCTATGATTATGTGTTTATATTTTTATTCATTTATCTATTATTTATTTTCTATATAATTGTCAATATAGATATATTAATGACTAGAACTAGTTTTAATCCTGATGAGATTTGGAAAGCCTCTCGGTCCTTATTGATGGCCATCTTGGGTACCCACTTTGGGTTCAACTTAGGTCAGATCAGGACATGAATTTTGTAAGAGAAAAGAGGAACCATCCCATGTTATATGATTAGGTTGATGATTAGACACACTAATCATTCAATATCCTATTATGGATATTCACTACAAACTAAGACATAAAAACTAAATTGAGTAACTAATAAAGAAACAAATGGAGTTCCATTGGATTTATAGAGTGTAAAGAGATATATATTTCAGCATACACATGTTTGGGGATGTGAAGATTTTTTTAAGGACATATTTAGAAATAAACTTAGACTTGAAGGTATGAAGTGTATATTTATGTGGTATCCTAAGGAAGACAAGGGTTACATTTAATGAAACCCCTATGAAAATAATGTGATCAACACAATACAATAAATATTTCTTAAAAAGTAGAACAACCTAAAGAATAGTATGAGTTATATTAAATTTGATGAATTTGATTCTCATGATACACAGGAGTTGATATAGAAAATTTTTCCATAGGTCCCCATAATTGTTTTTTTGTAAAACAAATGTACTGCATAAGATAAACATGGAGTTAAGAGATACCTAAATATACGATTTTCGTATCACTAAATATATTCTCTCCATATTGAATGTAAAAAATATAAATATATCCTAGAAAATGGAAGAAGTGATTTTTGAAGCTGTAAGATGGTAGGAAGGCATGATTTATGGGATGAATTACATTTATTATAACTATGTTTGGGTTTTGGTTGATCCACTAGGTAATGTATATCCTTTATGGTTTAAATAGGTATTCAATAGAAAAAATGGATATGTAATTTAAATTAAATAGATAAAAAACATTTCTAGTGTCCAAAGGGTTTAAATACCATCATGGAATTGACTATGATGAAACCTTTTACCTATTTTACAAGTTTAAATCTATCATAATTTTACATGGTATAGTAGCTTACCATTAGTATGAAATTTACCAAATATATTGTTGGGCGGAGAAGAAAAGGAAGTGATGGCAAGAGGGGGGGTGAATTGCCTTTTAAAAAATAATTAACAAATTACAAACAAAGTGAAAGTGCAGCGGAAATAAAAGAGGCAAAACACACAACTTGATAACAGAGTTCGGCTTAAACCAAAGCCTATGTCTCCGCTCCCAACTCAACCGTTGAGAGATTTACTACCGCTTGCTTTTTAATGGTTTTAGCAAGAAACCCACTAGACTTTAAGGTTAGTCTAGAACCTATTACAGCTTTCTTTTAATGGTTATGCAAGAACCCACTTGCTTTCAATGGTTGAGCAAGAACCCACTAGCCTTCTTATAGGTGAAGGCTATCTCACCTATGTCTCAAGCCTTTTAAAGGAAAGGCTTGACCAACCTCTTCACACCTTGAAGGTGGTGTGAAAACCCAAATGAAAGGATGAGAGAAAGAGATGGGGTTTGTAGGCACAAACCCAAATTGATACTCAAAATAATAAAACAATGAAAAACCATAATGGGGAAGTCTTGGGCACCAAAGGATTGATGGAGTTGATGAAGAGTGCTCCCAGGCTTCTTTGGTGGTGCTCCTTGGATGTAGAAGTGTGTTGGAGCAAGTGGGGTTCCCTTGGAGGAATGTGTCGGAGGTTCGCCAAATGATCAAAATGTGTCTCGTGGGCTTCCGTTGGCTTGGTTATGGTTCCGGTATGGTTCTGGGGCTTCCCAGTCCTTTATTTATAGAGGGGGAACCCTCATATGGCCTTTGGAGGTCTTCGGAGCCGTTAGAAAAGGCTTCGGAGCCGTTGGGAGGCAAGTGGATAGGTCTGGTCAAAGGCCCAACGGCTAGTTTGACTGGCTCCACCGGCTAACCGGTGAAGTGCCATAGGTTGGCCGGTGCTTGCAAACTGGAAGAGGGCTCGGGCTCAGGCGCCACCGTCTGGCCGGTGAGGAGGCCACCGGTTGGCCGGTGCTGAGGCAGTAGCAAACACTGTTCTGTCTGGGTGCCACCGGCTGGCCGGTGCTGAGGCCACCGGTTGGCCGGTGCTGAGGCAGTGGCTCAGCCTTCTGTCTGGGTTCCATCGGTTGGCCGGTGGTGAAGCCACCGGTTTGCCGGTGGACATGAAAACAGTCCACTTTTCTTCCTTTGCCACTTCTTGCTCCTGAAATCATGCCTATTACCAAAAAAACTTGAAAACAAGATTAGTAAAATAAGAGAGTGATTGTGATCATGAAAATTAAACCACGAGGGGTTCGAGAGGTACAACAATCTCCCCCTATTTTGATGATCACCATCACCAAAACAAGCAATGTAAAAATGAAATGAAAGACATGTTTTAAAGGATAAATTGAAAAGTAAATCAAAGCATGAGAGAAAGATTTCCCCCCAATCAACCAAGAATTTCTCCCCCTTTGTGATTATCAAAATAGCACGGGGCATAAAACTTGATTGAGGGAATGGTTAAAAAAAACAAGATAGAGATTTTAAATCAATTGAAATTTTTGAAATTTGAATTGAAAGTTTTGAATTGAAAATTTTGAATTGAAAGTTTTGAATTGAATGTTTTGAATTGAAAATGTTGAATTGAAAGTTTTGAATTGAAAAACGCAAAAAAAGCTTAAACAATCCTAACTCCCCCTAAATAGAAACAACAAATCACCGGGGAGAGATTTTTGAAACCGAGACAAATTTTGGCCCAGAGAGACTCGCTAAGAGGGATTTTTCAATCCACACTTGTCTTGTGGCAGGTCTTCTACTATAAAATTCATCGTTAAAGAAAATGGTTTTGGGCCTACCATACCGGGCATTTTTTCAATTGCACTCATAAATTAAGTGCCTGGGTTTTTTGCAATAATTACAAAATTTAAATTGGGAGCTCCCCCTTACAAAAAATAGTTGGAGCATGGGAAGAGGAAGCTTGCTTGGAATAGCCAAGCCCTTCGGCGGTTTTATATATGCGTTGGGAACCAAGGAGTTTGGTCAAATTTTGTTCACCTTGGGTGAACTTAGCTAAGGATTCCCTTAAATCTTTGATAGTTGATTCCATGGAATCAATATCGGTAAGGTTTTGGATTTTTAGGGTCAACTCTTCCTTCTCTTTGAGAAGTTGTTCCTTTTCGGAAGAAAGTTTTTTGAAATTCTTTTTTTAAAGCAACAAATTTGGAAGAAAGTTCGTGAAAACCTTCCTCCAATTGATCTCTAGCATGTTGGAGATCCTCGTAAGATAAATGGTTGAAAGAATTTGAAGAACTAGAGGATGAGGAGTCAGAAGATGTTACCTCATGAAATGCCATTAGGCATTTTTTACCATTGTCGCTTGAGGAGGAGGAGGAGGAGGATGTGGAGCTATCACTCCATGTGGCCTTGAATTCTTTCTTCTTTTCCTTTTGCTTGGCCTTTTTCTTGTTGAGTGGAAGATCGGGCATGTAATGGCCTTTCTTGCCACACCCGTAGCATGTTACCTCAGGCTCGGATTTTTCGTCGTGTTTTTCCTTTCGAGCCTTGCTGGATTTCTTCTTCTTGTGCTTCTTCATGAACTTGTGCATTTTGCGGGAAAGGTTCTCCATTTCGGAATCGCCGCTTGAAGAGGAAGACGATGAGGAGGAGGAGCTTTCTTCTTGTTGAACTTTGAAGGCGATGTTCTTTGGAGTTTTGATCAGTTTGCCTTCCTTTTCAGCTTGCCTCCTCATGGTGATCTCGTAGGTCATGAGAGATCCGATGAGCTCTTCTACCGGCATGTTCTTGATGTCTTTTTCTTCTTGGATTGCCGTTACCTTTGGAGCCCATGAGCTTGGTAAGATCCAAAGGATCTTCTTCACAATCATCTCTGCAGAAACATCATCACCAAGGGACTTTCTCCCATTGCAAACATCAGTAAAACGTGTAAACATTTCAGTAATAGATTCGGATGGATGCATGGTAAAAGACTCAAAATCTTAACGGTAAATGTCCAATCGAGTATCCTTGACTTTGTTGGTCCCCTCATGGGTAACCTCCAATAGTTTCCAGATTTCATGTGATGAGGTGCATGTGGAAACTCGATTGAACTCATTACGATCACGGCCGCAATGAAGAGCGTCCATGGCTTTGCCATCAAGCTCGAAATTTTTAATGTCGGCTTGAGTCCATTTGGATTCATTGGGAGAAGAAAGAGAATAACCATGCATGACAATTTTATAAATAGGATAACCAATACTTCTAAGAAAAGTGGTCATGCGGGTTCTCCAATAAGTGTAGTCGGTTCCATCAAAAAATGGAGCACGACCCAAAGAATAGCCTTCGGGGGTAAAAGAGGTTGAATCCATCATAAATGATATTGAATTTTAAACCGGTTAGGGTATTACTCAAATTTTCCCTCTGATACCAATTGTTGGGCGGAGAAGAAAAGGAAGTGATGGCAAGAGGGGGGTGAATTTCCTTTTAAAAAATAATTAACAAATTAAAAACAAAGTGAAAGTGCAGCGGAAATAAAAGAGGCAAAACACACAACTTGATAACGGAGTTCGGCTTAAACCAAAGCCTACGTCTCTGCTCCCAACTCAACCGTTGAGAGATTTACTACCGCTTGCTTTTTAATGGTTTTAGCAAGAAACCCACTAGACTTTAAGGTTAGTCTAGAACCTATTACAGCTTGCTTTTAATGGTTATGCAAGAACCCACTTGCTTTCAATGGTTGAGCAAGAACCCACTAGCCTTCTTACAGGTGAAGGCTAGCTCACCTATGTCTCAAGCCTTTTAAAGGAAAGGCTTGACCAACCTCTTCACACCTTGAAGGTGGTGTGAAAACCTAAATGATAGGATGAGAGAAAGAGATGGGGTTTGTAGGCACAAACCCAAATTGATGCTCAAAATAATAAAACAATGAAAAATCGTAATGGGGAAGTCTTGGGCGCCAAAGGATTGATGGAGTTGATGAAGAGCACTCCCAAGCTTCTTTGGTGGTGCTCCTTGGATGTGGAAGTGTGTTCGAGCAAGTGGGGTTCCCTGGGAGGAATGTGCCGGAGGTTCGCCAAATGATCAAAATGTGTCTCGTGGGCTTCCGTTGGCTTGGTTATGGTTTTGGTATGGTTCCAGGGCTTCCTAGTCCTTTATTTATAGAGGGGGAACCCTCATATGGCCTTTGGAGGTCTTCGGAGCCGTTGGAAAAGGCTTCGGAGCCCTTGGGAGGCAAGTGGACAGGTCTGGTCAAAGGCCCAACGGCTAGTTTGACTGGCTCCACCGGCTGACCGGTGCAGTGCCACCGGTTGGCCAGTGCTTGCAAACTGGAAGAGGGCTCGGGCTCAGGCGCCACCGGCTGGCCGGTGAGGAGGCCACCGGTTGGCCGGTGCTGAGGTAGTAGCAAACACTATTCTGTCTGGGTGCCACCGGCTGGCCGGTGCTGAGGCCACCGGTTGTCCGGTGCTGAGGTAGTGGCTCAGCCATCTATCTGGGTTCCATCGGTTGGCCGGTGGTGAAGCCACCGGTTGGCCGGTGGACATGAAAACAGTCCACTTTTCTTCCTTTGTCACTTCTTGCTCCTGAAATCATGCCTATTAACAAAAACAATTGAAAACAAGATTAGTAAAATAAGAGAGTGATTGTGATCATGAAAATTAAACCACGAGGGGTTCGAGAGGTACAATATAGATTTCAAAATAGATTTCCATAATGGGAACCTTCGTCAGGATGTCTATATGACACAACCAAAATGGTTTTTGACTCCACATAATTCCAAAACTGAGTTATAGCTAGAAAGATACATTTATGGATTAAAAATACCTTTTAAGTCATTGAATATTTGTTTTTAGTGAATCAATAAGATAATTTGGTTTCATTGAGAGTGAATGTGAGATATTTTTTTAAAAATAGTTTTGTGATTGTGAAATCATTATCTTATTAGGTAATGTTGATAAAATATTACTTATTGGAAACAATGTATATGTCTAATAGTATCTTAAGGAGTGGTAAAATAAGTGCGTATCTATTAAGTACTTGGGTGAAGTAGCCTGCATTTTGTGGATAATGATCATTATGATAGATCCGGTAGTCTACTTGTAATATGTTAAGGTACATAAATTGACCAAGCTCTAAATCTATTTACTTTAGAATATTCCATGATGGGATTGGTTCTATTATCTCGTGATATACATCCCTCATGAAAAATGTGTCCAAAGACACCATATGAGAGATATCATGAGAAGGATCCCTTGGGAATTTTTAAGATGATCATTCATGTATGTTGTGTCATATTATAATCATGATCTTTCCAAGGCCTTGATCTTGGTAAGTAGATATTATGTTGATTCAAGTGAATTACATGGGTCCCCTATTAAGGTTGTCCTTATGTATTTATGGTGTAATAAGTATATGTTCCCATTTTATGTAGTATGTGAGGAGATATTCAACAAAATATATTTTTTAAAATGAAATAGAATGATAAAATTTCATAGTTGGAATGTGGCTTCAGTCACAATGGACAATATATGAGGTAGAATATTCCAGAAAATCTAATTATTGTCAATTATATAGTATATTATGAGTATATAGTGGATCCTAAAGATATCAAAAAAGATGTTATGATATGAAAATAGTCAATTATATTGATCACATTGTTTTATGAAAATTCTACAATGGTGGCTCTCACAAATGAGCCATGGTCACACAAATAGACAAAGCATATAATCTGGATATATCTCCCCTTGAGGGATGTTTCTCAATGGGGTAATTTTGTTATTATAGTTTACATAGAATAAAACAAGTAATACTTCTTGGATAACTACATAAGTATCATGTGAGAGATAGAGGACTAGAGGTTGTTTGCAATTAGCTTTAATACATATGGGTGTCTATAGGATTTGGTTCCCTAGAACCAACATCTATGTACATTATGATTAAATATGTTCATTTTTTTAAATATTAATAAACTTAGTATCATAACATGACATTTCTTCTATATGAAATAGTATGTGATAATATCATAAGTGTAATCTTCAAATTGAAAGGTCCTAGATGTTCACTGCTATGATGAAAATCTATGTGTTCCATGATAGTAGTATAAAATAAATATTTTTTTGATTAAAATTATATAATTTTATTGGAGACTTATTATACCATCTATTAGGGGTGTGGAATCATCGGATTTTGATTCACCTTCACATGGTTTATGTCCATGGTAATTCAAGTGTATGATATTTAGATAATAAGACCTTCTAGTAGGAAATACACATTTATATGCCTCATTGGATATTCATGTCTATAAACATGTTCACTCATCCTTATACATTAAGATAATTTTTTATGGATATTTTTAGTTATTTACATTTAGGTATTGATTAAATCAACAAAAAATTATGTTTTTAGTGAATTAAGATAAATTTGGTGTGACAAATGTTATATTTAATAGAAAAATAATGAAAGAATGAATATTTCCATTATCTTCATTAATGGAATTTGATATATTAGGACCTTTTTTATTGATATGAAAACAAATATAAATTGATTTCCATGGTGTTCTATGTGAATTATCCTTTCGGGAAAGTGAAATAAATATTCATTGATCACATAGGTTGATGAAACTAGCATTCAACCAACTTGATTAGAGATATCTTGATGAATGGATTATATTACACCGTTTTCATTCATATGAGGTTTTTTGTATTTGAGATATTAAATTATTTTTTTATGGGTATGTTATCATGAATCTAGAAACCAACCTTGGATATTGGGCAACTCTACCTAATGCCACTGAGAAAAAGGATTAGAGGGTAATACACTAATTTTATATGTAACCTCAATTAAATATTATTATTATTTTAAACATTAAATAAATATTTTTCAAATATATGGTGTAATAATTATTCATGTTTTCAAGATCACAAATATTTTCTCACAAGATAAATGAGTGAATTTTTGTGGCTAGAATATTTAATAAATCTTTTATTTCTATCTTGTAAATATAATATATGTTTTTTTATTGGAAAATAATGCACTGATATTAATTTATTATAGAATTATAAAATATTAAAGGACAAATAAATATTTCTTAATAATGATTAACCACGTTTAACTAGTATGGGGACAATTATATTTATTTTATATTTGTTGAACATATTTTGAAAAATGTATTCAAGAAATAATATTTAATGAGGTTTTGATTTTTTCACATGTGTCGAGAAAAATAATATTATTATTACTATTATTACTACATTGGTTCTCCATGGGTTAGGAAAATAATAAGGGATAATTTCAAAATATTTTCATTCCAAGATTATAAATATTTAAACTCAATTATATTATTTCTAACCCTACCTCTATCCATTTTTTTTTTGTTTTTTGTATGATTGAATTCTAAGAATAATATAAATCCCTTGAGAGTTCCTCTCCAATAACACTCTCTATAATGGATAGTGATACCCCTATACCACCCCACTCAATTCCATATAGATCAAGTAGAGCCCTTTAAATTGATTATCATAGTGATCTTATGATAATAGTGAAATTTTTTGGAACTTTGTTCCAGAACATGTAGATTCCTTCCACATCACTTGGATTTATGCAGTCCACATGTAGAACACCATTAGACGTAATATTATCGTTACTCCTGTGTCCTGATGAAATAATGATATAGATACATTTTCATATTCCTTAATAAATAAATATTTCAGTGCATGGTGAATATTTAACTACTTAAATTAATTATAAATCATTATGTGATGACCTTCATATTGGTTCTGGAATTATTTATTCAATTAATCCTTGAATTCATTATATTTTTTCTAGTGTTATAAATCATTTATATCGTAAAATAATTATTAATTATGACCAAAAATACATGTTTTTCATGCCCTGCATGTGCTTCCACTACACCTGAAACATTCCCCAATTCCCCCTCCCTGGACACTTAAGATACATGCATGGATTATTTTTTATTCCCAATTTGTGTGTGTGTTATTTATTTTGGATGAGTTATTATGATTTTTAATGAATTAGGTGAATTATTTGATATTCTTATTATTAATATGGATTTTAAGTGAATAATAATATTAGTCATTATGATATATTGATTCTTAAGGATGAATATAATAACTAAGAGAAGAAAGAGATCCTAAGTGTTATGTTTCTTGTTAAGTTAATAATGCTTACATTACACAAGTCATAGAAGATTGGTTTAAATATTTTAATTTACATGTAGATTATCATAATGTCTTAATAATGAAGGATTGTGTACAAAGTTCATATATATGTATGGATGAAGCTAAATCTGATGATATAATGTAATATGTTCCTAATTAAAGTAAATATAATGATTGGATTGATAATTATTTGGTAATTTTATAGTTTTAAAGAGCTTATATGGATGATATAAAGATTCTTGAGGTGATAAATAAATTTTTCTGAAATAAGTGTTAATCTAAGGATACCATTACCATAGTGGAGGGCATGTTGGGGAATCTAGAATCAGACATGGCCATAGTGTGGGGTGTTTTGAGATGTTTGTTCCAAAAAAACAAGAAAATAGAAAGGTAACATGCTTGTAGTGGTACCCAAAGTGTAATTTCAAGGCACCTATCAAAAACATGAAGAGGAAGGAGTCCAAGCCCATAGTGTAGATGACCACGGATGATAGGTATAGATTCAATCTGTTATGATTAGGTTGATCATGGTGGTCATATTGGTTTTCGGTGTATTGGTGAAAAATAGACAGTATGTTTTTTCCTTTCCATATTGAGGAAGTTTTGGTCAATACATTATCCTATATTAAAGAATTTTAGATCGAAGGATGCTGACATGGTATAGACCACACTCATTGTAGGAGTGGTCAAAGTCAATGGATGATGTAGTAGACCAAAATGGAAAGGGTAAGGATTACCATGCCTGGGGGGTGCCTAGTGTGTTGATGTAAAAATGACCAAGTGATTTTCACCAATTCTTGGTTAAATACTTGTCAATGTGGGGTAGGATTATTTCAATAAAAATCTCTCAGTTCGTTCTTGAACTATACATCAAGGATTCTATATATGATTCTATGTTTTTAGACCATCATATGATCCAAATATAGAAGGCAATTACAATATTACTCAAATATATTAATTGAACAGTTTTTATATCAAAAGAAGGGTAAATTAATCCCATATTTACACATTTCCAAATAATCATGATATAATAGTTTCAAAATATTTCACATATATCAAAGCATTCAAAGCATGTATCACATATCATATCAAACCTAGATGAGTAAAAACCAAAGCACAAGTAAATTACTATAAGGATCACTATAGGCCAATATATCTACAACACATATGCCTATAATAACATTGAAAATAGTGTGCATCAATTCTCTATAAATATACATTTAATCTATAGATCATAGGAACAACCCAAAAATTAAACCTCCCAATAGGTCTAACAAGTCCATGGAACAACATGCATATGGAGAAAAGAACCCCCCATGAGTGAATCCATTGTTGTATCAATAGATGCGACCTATTACTATAATATTCACCTATGTGCCCAAGGTTTATCATGTTCTACATATACCTAACCATTTTATCAAAACATTTATTCTAAAACTGAGTAATAAATCTATTTCACAATTCATTAAAAATACTTTTTTCTTTTACCAAAACAAAGAGAAAACTGTCTTTTCACAAAAACCATTTTCCACACACAAAAATAAAAAAACACACATATTAATTAATAAAATAGATTTTAAAAACAATATAATTCAATGACAATAATAAAATTCAAGAGAATGAACCAAGAACCTCAAAATAAGGTTTTATATTCCGGTCACTAGATCCACCAACACAAAAGAATACAAATTCAACAACTGAGGTCCTAAAATCAATCCTTACATTTTAGAATCAATTAAATTTGATAAATGTTCCGAAAATAATTTTAAAAAATAAACACCTCAGGGAACTCAAATGTTACACCTCAACCAACAAAGAGTTAAGCCTTTGTAGTAATATTGAACAAAATATCTAGAATGTATCATAAAGAATCATGAACACAAAACCAACATATCTAAAACCATAGTGCAATGGTGAAACTCTGACCAACATAAATTAAGAAGTAATAAGATCACTTACCTAGAAAGATTTAGCACAACCACAATGAATATAACTCATCAAATTGAAACAATCATGAAGGATAAGAGATCCAATAAATAATTTGGGATAGATCTTAGTTTTGAGATATGATCCTACATGTTGAATGAAAAATAATCATACATACTATACATAAAAAACTATAGGCCACATGAATTTTATGGTGTGATTCCTTAGTTCATCATGTAAAATCCATGAAATTCATATATTATGAAAAAGGAATTTACTATGTTAAAAAAACATTGATCAATATTTTCAGGAAGTGAAATAGTTCCATAGTGTTTAAACTTTTCATGCATTTTACCAATCTATGGAATCATCCTAGAAAAGTTTTCATGGAATTTAACTAGTTCACAATGAGAAAATTCCCAACTATCATATTCAATATAGAAATTTATAAGAATACACTTGGTAATCCTAGATAGTAAAGTATATTCTATAATTCATTTAAAAATTTATACATAGGATCCATTAATTTTAACAAATAATCATTCCTTTAATTGAGGTCATTTTATCTAGAAAAAACTCTCCATCCTTGAAATTTTAAAAAAATCACACAAACAAATAGGGAAAAGAAAATAGAGGTGAGAAACACTTAAAATATGATAACATGATGTTAAATATATTATGGATAATCATAAAATAGATGCGGAGTGCACGATACACCAAACATGTGTATAAGGATAATCCTTGTATATTTGTATTCATAGGTTGACACTAGTTCATATGATGATCTTGGTTAAATACATATAATAACAAGGACTATACTTTCATTTTGAAAGGAGAACCCTTTACATAATCATGTCCCTTATGTGTGTGTGTGTGTTCTTTACAGTGTTTCTTGAATGAACAAAGAAAGAGAGAGAGAGAGAAAGATAGTGAGATAGAGAGAGAAAGAAAGAGAAAGTGAATCTTCTCCTATTAATGAAAGAGTTAATGTGATAACAATGGATTTAAAAGGTGATAATTTGGACACATAAACTAATTCACCCCCTCCCACTTAGTATATAACATATCCCAAAATAATCATCGAAAGTTGTGTCAATGGGTGGGTTAACCTCTATTGTAATCTCAATATAAAAGTCTTCTCTATAAATATTTGAGTATCATTCCTGATTTATGATGAAGTCTATCATTAAATTGGATTCATCAAATTTTTTCATATTTCTGTTTCTTAAATGACATTTTTAAAATGGAAAAAGAAAGAGAAGAAAAATTAGTTAGTAGATATCCCTCTTGGGTAAGAAATAAGTTTCCCTATATCATTATTCAAAAAAAGTTAGATCTATTATTGAAGGAGAAGAATAGACGATTCAGTAAAAAAATAAGGTTATGGGTAGTAAATCTAACTCATTAGATCCAAGTCACTAAAGTGATCAAGAAGTTTGTAAAAATTCATGTCAAAACTATCTAGAATATTATCAATGCACTAGTGTGGGTGATGATATGTTAGTTTATTTTTCAATTGATTCATTAATGGATGTATTTAATAATTACCCTAAAGAAATATTTTCCATACATTCTGTGATTTTTGAAATAATTAATGATTAGATATATTTACATGAAGAAGAGTACATAGAATGTATAATACCTAGGAGGACATGATTATTTCAGGTGAAAATAACTCTTAATAAGTTTTTTTCATATAAGTATTAAATATAGATCTTAAATAGTAGTGTTCAAAACATAAAATGTAATGGATCAATGAATTTTATAAGAAGAATTTGATTAACAATAATCTTGATGAAGAGATCCATACACTTGAAAAATATATATATTAATAATATTGAAGATATAGTCAAGGATAATATGATTAAAGAACTCAAAAAATAATTAAGAATGAATAAAAATGAATGATGAAGATTATGACAAAATTAAGGAGTCTAAAGACATATTAAGAGTGGTTTAGGATGAAAATAATATTATCAATATGAAAAATCTGGAGACTAATTTTTGATTTTCAAATCTAGAAACTATACAAGATAAATCGTCAAAATATATTGAGGGATGAAGAGTTTTTTCAATTTACTATTTTATAGAGTATTAAAATGTTCATAGATATTTATCTGATAGAAATAAAATCATTACATTATCCAGTTATCTTTCACATGTATATATGAATAAGGTGGTACCATCCATATCGTAATTTCCTAAACTTGATTAATATTTTTTCATATAGAATAAATTGTTAAAATCCAAACCTATATATGTATGTATGAGAGGAATTAATGATAAGCATACCATAATATCACTTGTATATAAAATAAGGATTATTGATTTTGGTTTCCCTAAAATATCACAAAAAATGGTGGGGAAACCCTATAAATAGTATTGTCACAATTGGTATCCCCATAATGTAAAATACCCTGAGAGGGGAAGTAAATTAGTTTATGAAATATTAAAACTAATACCCCTTTGGATCTTTTTTCATCATTAAATAAAACACTCTTCTCCCCATTCACAATAAAATTTTTGAGAAGAAATAAAAACATGTACGATGAGAAAAAAATAACATGGTTCACTGATGCTAGGATTAATAGAAGGAGCATACAAAGGAAATGTTGCTAGGTACAAAATCAAATAAATAAAATTATTGTTACAATACTTAGAGAGAATTCACTATCCCTCCTGGTTTACAACAAATCAAAATTTGATATGTCACTACTTTCTTTACTGAATTGTTCTCACTTATCCTTCAAAAGAATCATCTTTTTATCAATTTAATCATTATATTTTATACCTAATTTGGTGCATCATTAATTTCAACTTTGATCCAATTAATTAATAAAACAATACCATAGATTTATTTTTCAATCCCTTCTAGTTTATGTAATATTTAATTTCTCAAAAACCCTTTCCTCAACCTTCATGATACTTTACAATTCTGTTCAAAACATTATTCGTTCACAGTGATTCCGACTTTTATGAAGATTTCAACATTCTCTAAGATCACTAGAGAATCTCACCACCATGATGAAGCTATCTCAATTCGAAATGATAACAAATTTTATGATTCATAAAACAATCACTAATCTTACACAGCATTCATGAAACATTGTTTCTCAATGAAACAGTTGCTATTATCAAAACTCTCACATCAAAATTTTTTTTCATCAACCTACTTCATGAATTCAGTGCCATTTTATTTTTTTAAGGATGGATTTCACAATTGAGGGGTTAGATTCATATTTAAAGATGTTTCCAAACTTTTTTAAACCCCTTATTCCTGACAAAAAAATTTCCTGAATCTAATTATTCTTGTTCACCAACCACTCTGTCTCTGTGAAACATTGAGTGAATTTTTTTGTTCATGAAGCTTCTCAAAGTCGCATAACTTACTATATTTCCTTCATGAACAAGACATCTTTCTCAATCATCCAAAAAATTGTGAATCGCCATTATTTTGAAAATTAATAGTCATTCCAAAAACACAAAAAATTCATGAATTCCATTCCTTTTCTATATGTTTAAGATGCATCCCTAGAAATCAAAATTTCTTGAAGCTTGATCCCTCCTCCAATTTTAGAGAATAAAAATTTGGAAAACATCGTAAAACAGTACCACCTTGTATACACCAACTTTTGTACTACTTTTGGACTATCCATTATTCTTTCTTGGAACTTTTTCAACATACCTTGTCAAAATTATCTCTTTAAATGCACAACTGACCTTGAAAACATTCTTTTTCAACAAAAATATCCAATCCAAAAATACTGCGAAGTTTTATTGCGGGATTTTTTCCCAATAATCTCCCTATTTGGTATTATTGAAAACTAATCACCTATGTGATACCACATTAAAACATCATTAATCTTCAACAAATATTCCCTTCTTTTGATTCTAGATAAGGGTAAAATATTTTCCCATCACAGATAATAAGCCCAAATGGGTTATTCGCAGCATGAGAAACAAATGTAGTATGGAATGTTCATTAATGAATCAATTTATTTCTAAATTAATCAACTTCAATCACCATGAACCTCATATGTCATGATATATAACCTATGAACAATAATATTTTTCATTTTTAAATTTAGAACTCCCCCAAAATTGTATCTCCCACTATTTTCTTCAACCCCTTTATTGATGAAAATATTTTTTGCCCTCTTTCAATAATACCAATGTCACTCTTTTATGTCTACAACATTGTAAATATTACATATTAACTTATAAGAGAAAAAATTATACCTCGGGGAGAGGGGGTCCCATATACTCTCTTTTTAATTTGGGGGGAGTCAAATGAACTCCAAGATGTAGTTTATTCCTCAAAAATTCCTTTTTGGGTAAGGCCTATATCAATATGTCCACAACCTATAGTTCTATAGGAACATACTCCACCATCACAGGCTCATGCTCTACCATCTCCTTTTTGAAATGAAACATGACACTAATTTTCATACAACTTGAGTGATGGAAAAAAATTTCCATGATTTATAGAACATTAATTATGGTAATGGATTAAAATTTGAGACATTACTTAAATCACCATATATTCAAGTTTCAACTCTATCCACAATAACTATGTGCAATCATTACTTGTTGAAATATTTTCATCTTATAAGTTACTCAAATAAATTTAATCTTATATTTACATTTTATAACAAATAATCAATACACCAATATATAATACACTACCTGACATTGATTTTATATAATTTGTTGAAATGTGCAGATTTTTTTGGTATAACCCATTAAATATGGATAAGAATTATCATTATAGAACAAACAAAAATACATTGTACCCTTGATATACCAAATTATATTTTCCCTTTCATTTTAGTGGATTTGCATAGGATTTATTAGATATCATGATGCTTGGAATGTGGTAAAAACAATATCAGGTCATGTTGTTGTTACGTACAATAGACACCAAATGATCTACATGTATTCTATGACATTATCCACTTTTCCATTCTCATATCTTGATAGTTTCATTTGGGATGCCATCAGAGTATTTATATCCTTGTAATTATCCATTAAAAATCATCCTCGAACGTCCATGGAATATTTTTATGGATAAATGAATGTGTCATTTCTTCCTTATATAACTTATAAACTAAGTAAAAATTCCATTTCACTAATCATTGGTATTGCAAACTCACTTTTCATGAATTCTAAAAACAATTTACACTACGCATCGTCTGATCTAATAAATATTATTTCTTTGACATACACTAGCTCCATAATCCCTTGATTACTTTGATTATTTACACATAAATTTTAATCAGCTCCACCATTCTAAAAACCAGGCTACTTCATGAATTGATCATGTCTTGAATACAACACTCTCGGTGCTAAATTCAACCAATATAACTTTTTCCTCAGCTAAAAAACTATATTCTCATCTTTAAGAATGAGAAAACCATATGGATTATCAATATAAACTTATTCTTTAATAACCCTTTTCAAAAATAATGACTTGATATCCATTAGAAAAACATTGAATTTAATTTTCACTATTATGGTCAAGAATAGGTAAATAGTCTCGATACATTCAACATGTGAAATTTTATTATCAATGTAAATAACTTATATTTGGGGGTATCCCTTACACACTAGTTTCGATTTATTTTCAAATTACTAATCCATAATCATTTAGTTTGTTTTGAATGACCCATTTTTCTCGATTAGATTCATATCTATCGGTCTCAAAAAAATCTCTCATATGTGATTCTTTTATATTTGGTCAAGTTATTTAATCATTTATTAAACCCTAATCTCATCTTTTGATGCTTATTAAAAACACATTGGCTTTAACTTTTAAGGAATTATTATTTCTATAGATTCATTATCCTTCTTTCAGCATTGGTGAGGTGTGATCATTAATAATATTCTACCTATAAATTGTGTATCAACTCTTTGATCATTGTGTATGTAAGAGTTTATTCTCATACATCTAGTTATCTAATCTTTTTCTAAATATTCCTAAGGTGTTATAACACTCATATATATTCTCATCTCTTCATCACTTTACTATTTAAATTATTCATATATTTTCTAAATATTCTCCTCATTTTCTATCACAACCACTTCATTACATTCTATAAATTTTCGCAATCTCTTATTGAAACATTTTTTTGATTTAATATTTTATGAGTAGATATGAAATATCCTTTCATATATATAGGATTCAAACATCCAATATTTATCATTATTGAGAATGAATCACTTACTTTTGAAGTCTCAATATTACTTCGACATTGGATTATATCTATACCATAGCTCGTATAGAGTCTTCACTTTCTTTGGAAATAGTAGGGATATATTTGATATGTAGACCGATGTCATTATATATTCTTTCTAAAACATCTCTAGAATATATTTCCCAATTAAAATATTTCAATCCATGATATTGATAATCCAATTTCTTTTCACAATTACTCAATTTTTTTGTAGAGTTCTTACGACTAAAACATGGGTACTTATCCCATATTTCATGAAACAATATTTCACCTAGTAGTTTATAAATTCTAATGCATTATCAATTCGTAACATACATATTTTTTCACCTAGAATAATTCAAATATCCCTTCAATAAAATGTTATAAAACTGAACACCTTTTACTGGAGGGTAACAAGTGAAAACCATTACATTCTACTATATAATTAATGAAGAAAACATAATATCTTCTCCAATAAATATCAGTTAGAGAAATAGGTTTTTTACATCAATATGCACCAACAAAACTTTTTTTTGAACTTCTCTCTTTTTTCTTGTATGTATTTAAGTGTTCTTCCCCTGTTGAAAATAATCACACATATGAGTATTACTATGTGATAACATAGAGATATATCAAGGAACATCACATTTAACTAGATATTCCAAGGAAGTTTAGCTGAAATAACTAAGGAATTTAATCTTTGACATATTTAATTCTTCCACAGATATAAATATAATATCTTATCCTCCACTCATATGGTTGAGATTTTCCTTCATATTCTTTCCTTGCAAAAACCTCACACCATATTTTTCCAAGATAAAACATAATTTATCATAAAATAATATGGATTGTAATGAGTCAAAAATTTGATTGAAAAATATCATGTTGTGAATAAGATGTTCAACAACCAAGACATGTGAATGTCTCATGTATTTTCCCCAAAACATGGATTTTCTTGAGCCAATAATCATCAGGAATTAATCAATCAAAAATATTATAATACCTTCCTTATCATATATGATGACTGTCACCATATCCATATTTCCTCTAATGTGTTAGATGCATCCACTATCAATTATCCAAATTCCTGTGTGATCTAATCCTTTGAAATCAATCTCTACAAACAATTCCTGCTAATCACTTTTCTTTCTGATCCATGTATTCGATAGATATTTTCGATCATCCTCAATATATGATGGGACTATTTCATCTTGTAATTTTGTATATTTATTTATTGTTTTTATCTTATTTGAATGTTCATTGAGTTTTTTTACAACTTCAATGAGTTAGATTTGGATCATTACTTTGTATAGTTGTTGTACAATATCTAGACAGGTGTCCGAATCCCCTACACTGGAATCAATGACTATCAAATGATTTGATAGAATATTGAGATCCATTTGGATGCTTCTATTTATATTGTGGACATAGATACCGCTTAGGTATGGAACATACATTTTGTGAGTGTTTTATCTTTACGTAGAAATAACACCAAATGACTGGAACATTCTTAGTTGTCACTTCTTCACCGCTGGTTTCCCTTTGGATTATCCAAATCTTTTAGTCCAACTTCATACCCAAATCAATATTTAACCACTGAGTAGGAACATTTAGTGTGACTTATATCCCAACTGATTTCTATTTTTGATAAAGAACTATATTATCTATATTGTCTTGATCTATCATTTTATTCTCCTAGTGTTCCTTTGTCTATTTCATTGGAACTTAGAACTATAATTTTTCATTTTCTATCATCATAGTGACTTTCTTTATCAGATTAAAGAGTTCCTCCACATCTTTTAACTTTTTTCATAGGTAGACAACTTCCTCCTTAAGATCATTGATATTTCTGACTCGATATTTTACTATGTTGTTTAAACTATTAATAATATGTGTATGTTACTAATATTTGAGATTATACTCAATGTCTTTCTCTATGTTTTATATCTTTATCATATTTAATATTTTCAATTTCATCATTCATCTCATATATCCCTTCTTCTATCTATTTCATATAATGTTTTGCATCATTAAACTCCCTATTTGATTTCATCATTTTTTATCCTCAAATATCGATCTATTCATTTTTGGATTCTCATTTGATCTAAAGATCAATTCTTCATTCACCTCCACCTTTATTCTTTTCTCTTTCTTCCCTTATTTGGAAATTTATAACAACTTCCACTATAGCATCTACTTCATGATTCTTGTTTTCCTCCATCTATTCCTTCTCAGATTCTTCAAAATTATCACCTTATTTTCAATGTAGATTCTTATTTTTAAATAAATTTATCATGGTATTTCTCCTTTATTTCACATTTCATAAATAAGTCATCTTTTTAATTTCATTATCATCATCATCATCATAAAACATCTTAGGATTCTTTTTTTCAAGATGTACAACCATTCCACATTAAAAGAATGCAACTGGGAGTTTCCCATGGAATATTATACTTCATCTTTTTGTATTTGAGGATAGTATTGACATGAACTCTTCCATATTGTCTTCTTATTTACTACCATAAATAGTGAGCTTCTTTATATCCTCTTTTTTCATTTCTTTAGAATCCCCTTTTCCACAACATAATTATTATCAATTATCTTTTAATATGTAACAAGAGTACTATTTAAGTTATCCAATTCCAGATCCTTGGGATATTTAACCTCTAGTATAGAGACTTTTTATTTGAAATGTGGTCGGAGACTTCTCATGATTCGCTTAACAATATTCACATAATTGATTTGTTCTCTAAGACCACACATTTCTTCCATAATTTCATTCACTCGATCATAGAATTCATCTACAAACTCATTGGGGTTCATTCTAAAGTAATAATATTTTTTTCAATGAAATTTCATCATACATTATTATACTTTTGAATTGACTTTATAGATATTTATAAGCTTTTACCACATATCATTCGATTACATACATGATATCAACTTTGTATATATTTTATTCAATAAATCTCCCCATAAGGAATTGATTATATTGAAATCAATAAAAATTTATCTATATTCTTCATATTATAAAAATTAATTTTCCATACTAATTGAAATACCATGCATTACATAATAAAATAAATCCATAATAAATTATTGAACTAAATGTCAAATATGCTTCTTCCATTTCTAATCGTGAAGGGAATACATTCATGATTAGCTACTTCTATTTCATCAACTGAGAGAGAACCACTGAGTTTCAACCCTTCCCTATGATACAAATTATTATCCCAATCATGTTAAATACCCTGGTAGGGTAGGTGAATATGGGTATGAAATATTTTAAATAATACCCCATTGTATCTTGGTTCTTCTTTAAAAAATACTTGTCTCTCCCTTTACCAAAGTAATATATGTGAAGAAATGAAAACATGCACAAGAAATATCAATTTTACATAGTTCTCCCACACTAGACTATGTCCAAAGATCATAAAAACCCATTTTTTTAATGCACCAATTCCACTAAAGTAAAATTTTATTATAATTTTTAGAGAAAACTCATTCTACTTCCTCGTTTACATCTAATCACAATTTTAAATATCACTCTTACCTCTACTGAATTGTAATCCCTACTCCATCTTAAGAATCTTTATTTGATCACTTCAATCAATAGTTTTTATAACAATTTTTGTGAATAATTAAGTTATATTTTTATCCACATTATAAATATCTCTTTTCTATTTATAGTAAAATTCCTTCTAGTTTTTGTAAGATTTTCTTTCGTGATAACCATTTTCCAGTCTTCATGAAACATTACAATTCATCCCATAAAACATCTTCCATGATTCTCCCAATATTCATGTATCTCATTAATTTTGAAAATCTCACTAATTTAACAACTATAACAACTTTCACGATGCCAACAATAGTATTTAATATTATATAAAATTTATGAAACATACATTCTATTTGAAATAGATTATGTTATGGAAATAATCATGAAAGAAAAATTATTCATGTACTAACTTCATGAATTCAAATAATTTAGATTTTCATTAAGGATTTATTTCTCAATTGATGGGGGTGACATCTATTTATATAGGTTTAATCCCTTTGTGAATATTTCAATCTCAAAAAAACTTTTGATGAATCACTTTATTGTTTTACAAAAATCACCATGTCTTTGTGAAACCATCAAATAATTTTCCCATTAATGAAGCTTATCATAGTCATGTAACATTCCATCTTTCCTTTATAACTCATCCATCTTTCATGGCCCTCAAAACCCGTGTTATTTTCCATTATTTCATAATGTATAACACCTTTGAGAAACTCCAAACCTTCAAGAATTTAATTCATTTTCCTTATTTTTATGATGAATCCCCAGAAATCCATCTTTTTTTAAGCTTGGGTCCTCCAAATTTTGGACCCCAAAATTTTGGAAAACTCTGAGAAAGTGTGCCACCATTTATATGAAATTTTATACACTACTTATAGATAATCTAGTCCTTTTTCATAGTTATTTTTTAACTATAATATTCTAAAAACTCTATGTAACTCTAAATAAAACCTTGTAAACCAACTTTTTCAGAAAACCCAATCAACTTAAAAACACAACAATGTTACCTTCATGGATTTTTTCTAAACAATCACCCCCTTCGGGGTTGTTGACTAATTTTCACCATTGTGAGGCAACATTAAATCATATTCCATATTCAATAAACATTATTTATTTTGATTTCATATAGTTATCAATGATTTACCCATCACACAGCATAATCTCAAATGATCGATTCTTAGTGTGAGAAACAAGAGGAGTATACAAAGCTCATCAAATAATCACTAAATTTTTGAAACAGTCAACTGATTTTATCATGAACCTTAGATTTCATGATATATAGCCTTTGACTGATCATATTTAGAATCATCAAATTTAAAAATACCCTTAAACATATGATCCTCCTATAATCTTCTCCTCTATGGTGATAAAGATATTTTCTCCCCTTTATAAATTAACCCATAGGTCACTCTATTTTTTCTGCAACATTGTAAAGAACACATATAACAACATAAGAGAAAAACACTCTATAAATTTTGGAGAGAGGTCCCACAACCACTCTTCTGGATTTGTATGGAGTCAACTAAATTCAATTCTCCATTTTATGTCACTCAAGCACCACATTGGTTAAGGCCTTCCTCATAATGATTGTAACCTGTATTTTTGTGTGCACATACTCTAAATTCACAAGATCATGATCCAACTTCTACTTAATAAAATGATACTTGATTTTAATGTGCCTCATACATGCCTGATGGACTATATTTCTGATAATATTTATATAATGATAATTATCACAATGGATTCTGATTGGAGACTTTACTTCTACTCCCATATCATTTAGTTACGAATTACATACAATATGTTTGTGCATACATGAGTGGTGGAAATATATTCTTATTCCATTTTCATCAAAAAAAAATTAAATCGTGTTTCTTTATTATTTTTGAAATACACAATCCTATAAGACATACTGCACCACCTGGCATTAATATTCTATCATCTTTTGAACTGACCTAATTTACATTTAAATAGCTCAGTAACTCATATAAAGATTTATCATTGTATAAAAAGCTGAAATCCATTATTCCCTTGACATATCAAAGTATTATTTTCATAAAAAATATGTTTTTTCCATTAGATTACATTGATATAATTCTTCATGGAATGTGGAAAAACAATATCCAATCCTTTCATTGTTAATTATAATAGATATCTGAACATCTACCTATAGTTTGTGACATTAACCACTTTTCCTTTATCATCTCTTGAAATATTCATTGGGGAATCCACTTAATTCATCATCTAATATAATTATACATTCGAAATATTATTAGTACCTTCGTGGAATATTTGGATTGATAAATTAATGTACCATTCCTTCTTTGTGTCACCTATAAACCATGGAAAAAGGATAGTTCACCAATCATTGAACATTAAAAATAAATTTTCTTGAATTTTATGAACTATTTGCATTGAACTTCATCTGATCCACCAAATATTATTTCATTGAAATACACTAAAACCATCATCATTTTATTACTATTATTGTTGACATAGATACATAAATAAACTCTATCACTTTTTAAACCAATATTCTACAATAAGTGATCAAGTCTCAAATACCATGCTCTCCGTGCTTGCTTCAACCCATATAGAACCATCTATAGAAAATAAATTCTATTCAAATCTTCATGAATGATAAAGAAATCTAGATAATCGATATAAACTTCCTCTTCCAGAAACCCATTCAGAAATGATGACGTAGAATCCATCTTAAAATATTTGAATTTCCTTTTCACTTCTATAGGAATGAAAAATTAATAGTCTTGGTTATTACAACAGGTGAAAATGTCTTATCAATTTTAATTAAATTGATTTTGGATTACCCCTTTCAAAATATTCATGTTTGTTTCAAATTAATAATACATATTCATTTAGTGTGTTTTGGAAGACCCAATTGGGTCCATTGAAACTCTTATCTATTAGTCTCAAAACAATCTCGCATGTCTAATTCATTTCTATTTAATCAATTTCTCCATTAATTGATTTAATGCAAGTCTCATGTAAAAATTGTTCTTTAAAACACTTTGGATTTACCTATTACATCAATTATTCTTTTTCTAGATTCCTCATCCCCATATTCTAGACCATCAATGTATGATCACTGATTATTTTCAGCCAGTCAATTTTGTCTCAAATATTTAGTGTCTTTGTACATAAAGGTTTATGTTTATCAAATTCATTATCTGAATCTTCTTCTAAATTTTCCATATATATTGGAAGTCCATATAAGGTTCTCATATCTTCATCTCTATCATCTTGAAACTGTTCATGTATTTTATGAATATTCTTATCATTTTTTATTACAACCAAAAAATATATAAATATTTTCTCGACCACCTTATAAAAAAATTATTTAATTTATTTTTATTGAAAAATTAATAAATAACCCATCATATCCATAGGATTTTAAAGTACTTTATTTCTATTTATTGAGAATGAAACACTTACTTCAAAAGACTCAAAAGTACTTCAAAATTCGATTATCTTCATACCATAGCTCATAGAGAGTCTTCTATTACTTTGTACATAATAAGGCTCTATTGTATATGTATACTGATTTGATCACTGTGTCTTTAAAAAACATATTTGGATAGACTTTCAGAATTACCACTATTCTAGACATGTAGTTAATAATCAGGTTTCTTCTCTCGACTTCTCCATTTACTATAGAGTTATTACTTCTTAAACATAGTTCCTTATCCAATGTTTCCTATGAAAATCCTCCACTTGGATTCTTTTTAAGTACATACTTGTTGACTCAATAAGGTTTTCCTTATGACTTTTCCATTCCTTCTTGTTTTGAAAATCACAAACACCTTATCTTTAAGAAAAATTCTTTTATAAGAAAAGTTGCTTTTATAAGGAAAATCGCTTTTGTAAGAAAAATTATCCTTATCATATTTTCATCGAGATTTTTCTTAAGTATGAGATTCGGATTCATTTCTATTTTCTCAGAATTGTTTTAAACTTTGATATGAAGTATTCTATTTTAGGATCTGAATTCTGGATAAGAACTGTAATAATGTTTCACTCCGAAATCTAGATGAGAATTGTGATAGAGTTCCATTCCGAACTCCGGATATGAACTCTGACTAAGCTCGATTCCAGATTCAAGATATAAAACTTTATGAAATTCGACAACGAATTCTCATTATGAATTCTGATGAAGAATTCTCATTACGAATTCTCCTTCCGAATTCTCCTTCCGAATTCAACTATTGAATAAAATCTGATCATCTTTGTTTTATACAATCTGAATATATTAAAACTCTGAAAATTATTTTCAGTTAGACTCTGAACATTCATTTTTCTTATGCCTTTATATTTTGTGTACTCTCTATTATTTTCCTTACACTCCGAATCTTCACTCCGAACTTTTGAGTTAGTTTATTTAAACGGTGTCGTACATTCTGTTACACTTGTTTTGTTTTAAAAATTATGTCGTCTATTTTGTTATAAACTAACCATTGGCTAAGTGACACATGTATAGGTCTCTCCAATTTTTAAGGAAAATATGACCGTTGGAAAGGAGGCCGACCTTACCAATAAATAGGAGCTCATTTGAAAGAGCTCGGTGCAAAAAGGCTGACTGATTTTCGACTCATGTGATTATATGCTTGAAGTGATTTCTAGAGAGAGAGTCTCTTATTAACTCTCAAAGCATCGTGCAACTCCCAATGTTGGTGATTACATTCGAGGGCTTCCGGGGATAGGAAGACAGAGGTCGCCGACTACCTTGAAGTTGAGGGCTTCCTTGCTGAGGAAGACAGAGGTTGCCAACTACCTTGAAGTTGAGGGCTTGTGGGGATAGCAAGATAGAGACTCTGATCCTCATATCGAGGGCTTACCCTGGTGTGGGTAAGATAGACTTGCTTGAAAGTATAAATCAAGGGACCTTTATCCAAGGTTGTGGGATACCCTTCTCTTTGGGTTAAAAGACTTATATCTTGTTACTTGTAGTTCTACTACTTGTTTATTTTCCACTTCTTTTTGTATTATAAGGAAATATAACATTCTTATACTTCCTTATTTGTACTCTGTTTCATTTAGATTCTATACGCTTTAAGGTAGAATCTCATATTGTAATATTTTATTAAGTTTCAATTTCCGGAACCATATTTCTGGAATCTACTTTCGGAATCTCTTTCCAAATTTTCAATCAGTGTTAGAAGGCTTTGTGAATTTTCTTAGTTTAACTTTGTTAGACTTAGCTCTTTCCTTTGCTTAAGTAAACCATAGTTATTCGTAACCAACTTTAAAGGATCCAAAGTAAATTTTAAAGTTTAAAATTCACCCCCCTCTTGTAAATTAAGCATTTACATCACTATTTTGATCCAACAATTGGTATCAGAGCAGGTCTCTGAAATACTTATACTCACAAATTAGTTTTTCTTGCTCACTTTCCCATTCCTAATTTTCCCATTCTGAACTTTCTCATTCTGAACTTTTTTATTACGAACTTTTGCTACTAACAAATTTGTGTGCCAAAGGTTGTTCTAGTATGGCAGGAATTAATGTTGGTTAAATTGATAATATAAATCCTACAGGACCACCAATATTTGATGGTAATGACTATGAATATTGGAGAGATCTAATGAAGACTTTCATTATCAATACTGGAGTGGACAACTTCGTTATGCTTACTGGTGATTATAAAATTCCCGATAAGGAAGTTAGAACTTTCACTAACCAAGAAAAGAAAGAATATCAACTCAATTATAAGGTACGCAATAATTTACTGTGTTCGATGACTAGAAATATATATAGCCAAATTTCTTCTTGTGAAGCAGCAAATTGTATCTGGAAGAAGTTAGAGGTTACACACTTTGGAAATTCTAAAGTGATTGAGACTAGGAGAGCTATGCATAAAGCTGAATATCATGGCTTCAACTTTCCTTATGGTGAATCAATCTGTAAAGTTCAACAAAGATTTATGACCATTGTTAACAGCTTACAGTCTATGGGAGAGAAAGGTTTAGACGATGAAGCTCTTGTGGATAAAATAATTGATATTATGCCCAATGAGTGGGAATCTAAAAGAACACCTATAGATGAGAACAGGAAGGTCACTCAAATTACTCTTCATGAATTATTTGGAACTCTTCTCCAACATGAAACCAGAATGAAGAGAGATGATGATAATATCAAAAAGTAGAATGGAAATGGGACTGTTGCTTTTAAAAGAACTTCAAATCAGATGAAAGCTATGACTCCTGAGAGAATAACCAGATCCAAGTCGAAGAAAGTTATATTCCAGTCCGAATCTAGTGAGATTGAAGTCTCTGAAAATTAATTAGCAAATCTTTCTCATAGGATGAACAAGATAGCTAGACAGAGAAATTTCCAATCTATGTATAAGAAAAAGGGAAAGAAAGATAAGAACGATGGAGAAGTTAGTTCTTATGAATGCAAGAGAGCTGGACATATTAGACCAGATTGCCCTTTTCTCAAAAAGAAAGAAAGAAAAGAAAGGCATTCAGACAGGAACAGAAGGAAATATTATAAAGCCAAAGATAAGAATGTTTTGAAAGTTAATGACACCTGGAGTGCCAGTGGTTGTGACTCTTCAGATGAATCTTCTGATTATGAATCTTCAGGACCGAAGAATCTTGGTCTTATAGCCAGATTACCTATTGATAATCATTATCTTATGGCTAAGGTACGAAATTTTGAATCTTTTACCAATGTTTATTTAAATTCCAATGATAGTAAGTACTATAACTCTTCTGATGAAGAATCCTCTTCTGACGAAGAAAATACTTTACCTACTTATGAAGAAGTCTCTAGGTTTGCTGAACTTATTGAAATTGAGAATTCCAAACTCAATACAAAACTTGATAAGGAAAACTCTAGGAATTATATTCTTAAAAAAGATATATCAGATCATTTTAAAGATCTTGATAAGAAAAATTCTGATTTTGAAAGTATTTCAAAAAATCTTGAGGAAGTATGTTCTGAGAAGAACAAACTTTCTAAAGAATTAGAAAAAGTAATTTCTAAGAAAAATGTTTTCGAGCCTAGCTCTAATTCTAAAACTAATGATTTTGAGTATAAAAACATGGTTATAAAACTCAAGTCCGAAATTTTCTCCTTAAATAAGTTTTTATCAAACTTTACCCATGGTAAGGAAAATTTTGATAAAATGTATTCCCAAATATGACCTTTAAGAAATAAATCTGGATTTGGTTATACCCATGCAAAACCAGTTTTTAGTAACAATTATGTTGTTCCTCAAAGTTCCCCCTTTTGTACCAAGTGTCAATGTGGTGGTCACTGGGAAAAGAATTGTTCCTTAAACAAAACCCAATCCTTAGGTTTTCATAAATCTTACTTTTCTAAGATGATGTGGGTTCCTAAAATTTTATTATCAGGAAATCACGAATCCAAGAAAGTTTGGATTCCGAAGTCTAATTTTCTTCTTGATTTCAGGAAAATAAAGATAGTACCATCAAAAATACATGGTCCATGGATATTGGATGTTCTCGGCACATGACTGGTAACAAAAGCTATTTTGAAAAGATTATCAAAACGAAAGGAGGAAAGGTAACTTTCGGAGATAATGGTAAGGTTCAGATTGTTGGTATTGGTAATATTGTTCTTCTTGGTAAAACTTGGATTTTGAATATTCTTTTTGTTAAGGGTCTTAAGCACAACATCATTAGTATAAGTCAGTTATGTGATGAAGGTTACCTTATGAATTTTAGGAATGATAAGTGCTTAGTTCACAATTCCAAGGAAAAATTTATTCTTTCAGCCAATAGGCAAGATAATGTTTACACGTTGAACCTAGAAGACCTTAGGAGTCAAGATTTACCTTTCCTAAGTGCAATGTAAGATCATTCCTAGTTATGGCATAGAATACTAGGTCACTGTAACCTTAGAAACTTATGTAAACTCTCTAAGAGGAAACTAGTTAAGGATCTACCGGAACTTAGATTTTATTTATCTAAAGTTTGTGATCCTTGTCAATGTGGCAAGCAACATAAATCTAGTTTTAAATCAATCGGTGAAGTCTCAACAACTGATGCATTACAGTTAGTGCACATGGATCTTTTTGGTCCAACACATACTGGAAGAATTGGAGGCAAGTACTATGTGTTTGTTCTAGTTGATGATTACACTAGATTTACTTGGGTCTATTTTCTAACAAAGAAGTCTGAAGCTTTTTCGTATTTCAAAAGTTTTAGAGCTCAAGTTAAAAATGAGAAAAACCTTCCATTGAAAACTATTCATAGTGATCATGGAGGATAATTTCAAAATTCTGATTTTGAAACTTTTTGTAGTAGAAAATGTATTACTCACAATTTTTTAGCACCTAGAACTCCTCAACATAATGTTGTAGATGAAAGAAGAAATAGAATTCTTCAAGAAATAACTAGAACCATGTTGAGTGAATATTCTATTGCTAGACATTTCTGGGCTGAAGCTATAAGTACTGCTTGTTATACTATAAATCGAGTTTCGATTAGACCTTTTCTTAATAAAACTCATTATGAGTTATGGAATGGTAGAAAACCAAGACTATCCTACTTCAAGGTTTTTGGTTGCAAAGTATTTATTTTAAATACTAAAGATAATCTACATAAATTCGCACCAAAATCTGATGAAGGGATTTTCATAGGCTATTCCACAACATCTAAGGATTATAGAGTTTTTAATAAAAATACTTGTACTGTTGAAGAAACAGTACATGTAAAATTTGATGATTCGGATCCTTTTATTTTTAAACCACCTCAACCTACATCCTCAGATGTGTTTTCAAAAACTAATTGTCAACCTTTGATAGAAGAACTTTCTGATAAAGAAATTGTTCAAGAATATAATTCTGAAACATTTACCCCAGAAGACTTTCTACCCTATGTTGATGAACAAGTTTTACAAAATCCAAATCAGGTGTTTCGTAAGAATCATCCCAGTGATAGTATCTTTGGTAATGTAAATCAACCTGTAAGGACTAGAATTTCCTTAAGAAATGAAGTAGAACATCTAGAATTTATTTACCGATTAGAACCTAAAAGCACTGATGAAGCTTTAGGTGATGATGATTGGATCAAATCCATGCAAGATAAACTAAATGAATTCGAAAGGAATAAAGTCTGGACCTTGGTTGAAAGACCTAAGGAAACTTATGTTATTGGAGTAAAATGGGTTTTCTGAAATAAATGTGATAAAAATGGAGTCATATTAAGAAATAAAGCTAGAATTGTTGCTAAAGGATATAATCAGCAAGAGGGAATAGACTATGAAGAAACCTATGCTCCAGTATCCAGACATGAATCAATCCGTATTCTACTTGCCTTTGCAGCATTCTTTAATTTTAAACTTTTTCAAATGGATGTGAAATGTGATTTTCTTAACAGTTATGTTCAAGAAGAATTTTTTGTTGAACAACCTCCTAGCTTTGAAGATACAAAACATCCTGATCATGTTTTTGGACTTACCAAAGCTTTGTATGGCCTTAAACAAGCCCCACGAGCATGGTATGATAGACTCACTGGATTTTTGCTTCAAAATAACTATGTTAAGGGAAATACAGATCCAACCCTTTTTATAAAGAAAGATAATAAAAATGTTTTGATTGTTGACATTTATGTTGATGACATCATATTTGGTTCAACTCAGCAATCTTTGACCGACTCTTTTGAAAGTCTAATTAAATCTGAGTTTGAAATGAGTATGATGGGTGAGTTAACATTTTTCCTTGGTTATCAAATTTCTCAAAAACCAGAAGGAACCTACATATCTCAACATAAGTATATTAACGATCTTCTTAAAAAGTATGGTTATGACAACACTAAGAGTATAAGTACTCCCATTGGTACCTCAAACTCTTTAGATCTTGATGAAGCTGGGAAACCAGTAGATCAAACATTTTTAGAGGTATGATAGGAAGTTTACTTTACTTGACAGCTAGTCGACCAAACTTAATGTTCTTAGTATGCTTATGTGCAAGATATCAATCCAATCCTAAGGAATCTCACTTAAAGGCAGTAAAAATAATTTTATGCTACCTTAAGGGGACCATGGATCTAGGATTATTTTATAATTCTGGAAATGATTTTGGTCTAAAAATCTTTTCTGATGCTGACTTTGGTGGATGTAGAGTTGATAGAAAAGGTACATCCGGAACTTGTCATTTCTTAGGAGATTCATTAGTTTCTTGGTCCTGCAAGAAGAAACATTCTGTAGCACTCTACACTGCTGAAGCTGAATATGTAGCAGCTGGAAGTTGTTGTGCTCAAGTGTTGTGGATGCAACACACACTCACAGACTATGGCTTGAGTTTTACTAAAACTCAAATTTTGTATGATAACACAAGTGCAATTTCCCGTAGTAAGAACCTTGCACATCACTCTCGTGCTAAGCACATATATATTAGGCATCACTTTCTTAGTGATCACACACTTAAAGGAGATATTATTATTCAGTTTATCGGAACACAAGATCAACATGCTGATATTTTCACAAAATATTTGCCTTCTGATTGATTTGAATACATTCAACAGAATTTAGGAATGATAACCGTAAGGTAATCTTTTTTAATTATCTTTTTGATGAAAAAATCTCCTTACAGTAATATACTCCTCTTTATAGGGGGAGTATATTTGATTGTTAGAGTAACTAAATTTTTCTTCAAAGATAGCTTTTCAATCTTTTCGGAACTAAAATTCCAGAATGAATTTTCCGGAACTACAATTTTCCCGAATAGATATTTTCATATAGAAAACTTCTGAAATAGAAATTTTCGTATTGAAAACTTCTGGAATTGAAAATTTCGTACTGGTATTTTCATAACGAGATTTTCGTACCGAATCTTTCATAAAGAGTTTTTTGTTTTCAAATTTTATGATGCATTTTTTTTCATACTAAGTTTTCTGTACTGAGTTTTTTATTCGTAGTGAGTTTTGTGAACTATGTCTTTTCATAATAAATATTTTTTTGTAGTCATTTTTATATTACCCATTACGAATAATCCTCCTAAGCCAATCTGAAAGGTATGATTTTATTACTCATTTTTTCGTAGTCATACATTACTAGATGGAATTTTATTACATTTTTTTCTCGATTTATAGTTTTATTAATTCATTGTTTTAATAAAAACCTCAAAAGATCGGATTCATGTTTTTTTTAGAATTGGTTTTTGACCATCAGATCTGATTTCACCTTATCACAACCATTCGATCAACCATGGAAGTTGAACCGTTTTTCTGTTGCCTATATAAAGGGGGCCCCAAACGATTGTCCCACATTGGATTTCAAAGCTCCAGCGTCTCGAAGCTCTGCCTCTCTGTTTTAAGTCGGTTCCGAACTTCAGCTTTCTCCGTTCTGAAATTCTCAGAGGCCTTCAAATCCGAATGTCTGTGGAAGTAGCTTCTCAAGACATGTCTTCATCTAAGCCGATCTCGAAGTGGTTAATATATAGAGAGAGGCTGGTCCATCCGTATTTCTTCAACAAGTACGACTCTCTTATTTCCAAGAATATCAAGCTTAATGGTTGGGAAGATGTTGTGGTGTCAAAACCTGGGAATCAAGAGGAAGTGTATTCGGATTTGCTTATCAAATTCTATGAAACAGTTTCCTTTCTTAAGGAAGATGGAAGGGAGAAGTTGTCTTTTAAGTCTTATGGAAAGACTTATAAGCTTTCATATGCCAAGGCAGCTAGCTTGGTAGGGCTGAATAATGAAGGTGAAGCTGAGTTTATTTCTCATGTGTTTCCAGATTCTAAGGGTAGCTTCGACAAGGAAAAAGCATTAGAAACTCCTGGACTAGCAGATGACAAAGCTCTAAAGATTGCTAGTTTATCTACAAATTTCCGGATTCTAGAGTTGTGGGTACAAGGTCTTATCGTACTGAGGAAGGGTGACAAGGATAGCTTAAAGAAGAGTGAGATCTACATCCTAGATTTTCTAATAAATCTGAGGATGTTTAAACCGATGAAGCACATTTTCATTACTCCTGAGAATGTTAAGAAAGGAAATCTGAGAGCCCAGATCATAATGTATCCAGCAATCCTATCCAAATTGATAGTTTGGTGCCTTGAGTCTTTCAAGGAGGGTTCCAAATCTAAGCCAACAGTTTGCAATATTATTTTGGTGAGTGATGGTACACTCAAAAGAATGGATGTAGCCTTTTACAAGGAGTCTGGACAGTTTATTGATCTACCTGCTCAAGGAGAAGCGGTTCCGAAAGTTACTGATCCAGAATCCTCTAAGCCAGTAAGGAAGATAAAGTTAAATGAAGTGGAAGTAGAATCAGAGAATCCCAAGTCTAAGGAAGTTCATTCCGCACCTCCAAAACCAAAGAAGAAGAAAGCTTATCCAGATGAGGTAGTTGCTAAATGGAGGGAGGTGAAAGAGAAGAGAGTGCAAGGGGAGCCTCATTTTGGCTTGGACCATGCAAAGGCTAAGGCCTTGAAGGAGAGAACTGCTGATGAGCTCAAAAAACAAGTAAAAGAAACGAATCTCAAGAAGAAGATGTCTGAGGCTGAGGTAGCTCAGTCTTTGATGAAGTTCAATGAAATGGTTTCTGCGAAAATTCTTGTTCCAATATCCTTTTCATTGGAATATCTACCTGATACTCCAGGAAGAGAGTTTGTTTCTCTGGAAGAGGCAGTTGCTATGCCTGTTGAGCAAGGTGAGCAAGTTGAGCAAGTGGAAGAAGAAGAAGATGTTTCTGAAGGAAGTGGTGAAACCGGAGATGTGTTGAAACAAGTAGATGATTATAAGGGGACACCTTCGGAACACTTATCGCTCCGAACTTCAGAAGCTGAATCTTCGAAGCTAGTCACTCAAGCAATGGAAGAAGAGAGATGAGAAGAAAAAGTAGCTTATCATGCAGAGGAAGAACAACTTCTACATGATACTGCTCAAATGAAGAATATAGAGGTTGGTGCTCAGGAAGTTTCTGATGAGGAATACAATGTTGTCCAAGTTTCTGATAGTGAGAAGAGAACTCTGGAACAGAACTCCATTCCAAAAAGAGACAAGGGAAAGAAAATTCTTGCTGATACTCCGAGTTCAGTAGTGGTGAAGAGAAAGGAAGTTGGTAGTTCTTCAAAGAGAAAAATTGACCAAGTTGAAGAAGAAAATTCTCCAAGCAGAGTCTCGGATTCGGAGTCATCTTCATTGGGGAATGATTTTGTTTTTCAGTCTTTAATGAAATTGGTGGGTACTATTCCAACATTCTCAAGTATTGATTCAAGATGCCAGATGCTCCAACATGCTTTGAATCAGAAAACAGACTCTGTATCTATGGTTATGGACAAGTGCGTTGGGATAGAGGCTTAGTTCAAAACTTTCATTGTCGGCTACGAAGCCCATAGAAAATCTTGCAAGAGGATGACAAACTGGTCGAGGAAAACTGTAGAAGAGATGAGGCTATTTGATTAATTTCAATACAATGCTAAAGATGCTTTTGAGATGGAGGACAGAAAGATAAATGAGCTGACTTCTTCCTTTGAAGAGAAGCTGACAGATGAAAAGAACTTCCAGATTCAAGAAGTCAGAGATCTGAATGGGAAGCTGAATTCCATTTCTCGAAACTGGAAGTTTGAAAGAGATCATCGGATTGAGTTTCAAGAGAAATTGAAGGCTCAGGAAGAAAAGATCAAAGCTCAGGAAGAAAAGCTTCAAGCCCAGGAAGAAAAGATTGATGTTCAATGTGCAAGAATAGTGGTCTTAGAGAAGCAAGCCGAAGAAGACCACAAAGACGTGAAGAAAATAAAGACTATTTTTAAGGGTCTCATAGCAAAGGAAAAAGATCCAAAATAGACATATCTGATCTTTTGTTGTACCTTTACTATTTTGTTGTTGAAATTTTCAAACTTAATGAAAAATTTGTCCTTTCTCGTTTATTTTTGTTGTTACTACTAATCTTTCAGGTACTTTGTTATACTTCCATTCCCTTGTATTCTTTTTGAAAATCACAAATGGGGATAAGGAAAAGAACTCTAATGAAAGGAAAAAAGAATCCCAAAAAGGGTGAGAAAGAAAACAAACTCTAATAAGAGTTTATCTAAGGGGGAGTTTTTCATTAAAGAAGACTTTCTTTTTCGTAATGAAATGTCACTCCGGAAATCTAGAATACGATCCTTAGAGTTTCAAAGCCTAAGTGGGAGTTAGACGTATTTATCAATATCCTTAAAGAAATGGGAGATAAGCCTTAATGTTTTTTTCTTCCTAGAATTTATTTTTCGAAAGGATGTTTGTGATTTCCAAAAAGGGGGAGATTGTTGAGTCAATAAGGTTTTCCTTATGAATTTTCCATTCCTTCTTGTTTTGAAAATCACAAACACCTTATCTTTAAGAAAATTGCTTTTATAAGAAAAGTTACTTTTATAAGGAAAATAGATTTTGTAAGAAAAATTATCCTTATCATATTTTCATCGAGATTTTTCTTAAGTATGAGATTTGGATTCATTTCTATTTTCTCGGAATTGTTTTAAACTTTGATATGAAGTATTCTATTTTAGGATCCAAATTCTGGATAAGAACTGTAATAAAGTTTCACTCCGAAATCCAGATGAGAACTGTGATAGAGTTCCATTCTGAACTCCGGATACAAACTCTGACTAAGCTCGATTCCAGATTCAGGATACGAAACCTTATGAAATTCGACAACGAATTCTCATTACGAATTCTGATGACGAATTCTCATTACGAATTCTCATTCCGAATTCTCATTCCGAATTCAACTATTGAACAGAATCTGATAATATTTGTTTAATACAATCTGAATATATTCAAACTCTGAAAATTATTTTCAGTTAGACTCTGAACTTTCATTTTTCATATGCCTTTATATTTTTTCTACTCTCTATTATTTTCCTTACACTCCAAATCTTCACTCCGAACTTTTGAGTTTGTTTTTTTAAATAGATTCATACATTCTGTTACACTTGTTTGGTTTTAAAACGATGTCATCTATTTTTTTATAAACTAACTGTTGGCTAAGTGACACGTGTACTGGTCTCTCCGTTTTTTAAGGAAATTATGACCGTTGGAAAGGAGGCCGACCATACCTATAAATAGGAGCTCATTTGGAAGAGCTCGGTGCAAAAAGGCTGACTGTTTTTCGACTCATGTGATTATATGCTTGAAGTGATTTCTAGAGAGAGAGTCTCTTATTAACTCTCAAAGATTCGTGCGACTCCGAATGTTGGTGATTACATTCGAGGGCTTCCGGGGATAGGAAGATAGAGGTTGTCGACTACCTTAAAGTTGAGGGCTTCCTTGCCGAGGAAGACAGAGGTTGCCAACTACTTTGAAGTTGAGGGCTTGCGGGGATAGCAAGACAGAGACTCTGATCTTCGTATCGAGGGCTTACCCTAGTGTGGGTAAGACAGACTTTCATGAAAGTATAAATCAAGGGACCTTTATCCAAGTTTGTTGGATACCCTTCTCTTTGGGTTAAAAGACTTATATCTTGTTACTTGTAGTTCTACTACTTGTTTATTTTCCGTTGCTTTTTGTATTATAATGAATGTATAACTTTCTTATACTTCCTTATTTGTACTCTGTTTCATTAAGATTCTATACGCTTTAAGGTAGAATCTCATATTGTAATCTTTTATTAAGTTTCAATTTTCGGAACCATATTTCCAGAATCTACTTTCGGAATCTCTTTCCATGTTTTCAATCGGTGTTAGAAGGTGTTGTGAATTTTCTTAGTTTAACTTTGTTAGACTTAGCTCTTTCCTTTGCTTAAGGAAACCATAGGTATTCGTAACCAACTTTAAAGGTTCCAAATGAATTTTTAAAGTTTAAAATTCACCCCCTCCCCCTCTTGTAAATTGAGCATCTACATCACTATTTGGATCCTACAATCCTGTTATCATTTTCAAAGATTTATATTTTCTGGAACAACATCTTTTCAACTTCCCAACGATAATGTGTTATGAAAGTAAACACTACAGACTTGTGGATGATGATTAAAACCCATGCCATTATGATAAAATAATCAATGAAGAGTACATAATATCTCCTCCTATAAATTTATCTTAATAAAATAAGTCCACAAAAAAAAAATTCCTTAACTCAATATTTTTTTTGATATTTTATTTTTTTCCTTGCACGTTTTTGAGTGCTCCTCCCTAGTTGAAAACAATCAATCATATGAGTATGATCACATTTTACCATGTGAAGATTTCAAGTATCCTCACATTTCACTATATCTTCCTAGTACATTCATCTTAAATGAACAATATATTTATTCCCTAACCTATTTTCTTTTTCCTTTGATAGAAATCACATATCTTCTTCTCCAATCAGAATATAGAGATTCCCCCTGCATGTTTTATCCCTAAAAACCCACTACATCATTTTTTAAAAGATACATAATTTTATAAAAAAATATTTTGGAATGTCATGTGTGACACAATTGACTAACACTTAGAATGTTTTGATTTACACATTCATCAACAAAGAAATTTTCATATCTCCTGTCATTGCCCCCAAACATGGATTTTATCAGGATAATAATCTTCTAACTATCATCATTACCAAATATTACCATACCTTCCTTATCGAATCTTATTTATAGCCCCATATCCTTATTTCCTATCATATAGGTGGTTTATCCACTATTAATGATCCATATTCCAGTGTGATCAAATGATTTGAAAGTAATCTCTACACCCAAATCATGGTTATCATTTTTCTTTTTTGATACATGTCATTGAATGATATTTTTGAAATTCTTTAGACTATAATGGACCACCATCATATTTCAATTATGAGAATTGATTTCATGTTTTCAAATCATTTGAATATTCCTTGAGTTGTTTCATACTACCATCCTGAGTCTATTTTGAATCATTCTGATATATAGTTTATGTATAATATTTTTCCATGTGTCAAAATCCATTACACCAGAATCAGTGACCATAGAATGGTATCCTATAATATTGATCTCTATTTGGATTCCACTATTGCTCGTGTTCCCTTCAGTATCTCTTCCCTATGAACATACATTTTGTGAGTGTCCCATCTTTCCACAACAATAACACCTAGTGAGTAGTGAATTATTGTGTGTAATTGATGAACTACTAGTTGTCACTTGGGATTATCTAAATATCCCAATTATACTTTATACCTAAACCAATATTCAACCTTGGAGTTGTTTCTTATGGTCTGACTTCAATTATCAATGCTTTCTGTTTGAAATTAAGCCCCACACTAGCTGTATTGTTTTGATCTATCAATATCTTTATCTGAAATTCTATTTTATATTTCATAGTAACTTTGAAATCTAATTTTTCACTTTCTATCACCTTCATGACATACTTTCCTAGTGTTAATATGTTTTCCTAATATTTTTCATTCATTTGTAGTCTATCTACTACCTCTTCACGATCTTCAATTATTCTGACTCAATCTAAAACTGTGATAGCTACAATATTGATAATCCTACTCTATTTTTAAACATTTATATTATACTCAATGACTAATGCTGAGTTTACATGATTTTCAAATTTATGATATTCAATTTCCACCTCCAGATCAGAATTCTATTCTTCATACTGTTACATATAGATTATGGTATCATTAACCACCAGGTTTGATGTTTTTTTCTCTCAAAATATCTCTCTATTCATGTGAAGCCTCTAATTTGATCTGAAGGTTATTTCTCCCATAGTCGTATTATTCATCATTTTCACATTATTTCTTTTTTTTTTGAATTTTTGTCTAATTCCACTATAGCATATACATCATGATCCTTTCAGTCATATATCTCATCTACTTCAAATTCTTATAAACTATATTATTCCATTGATAGTAAATTCTACTTTATAAAGAAATTTCTCTTCTTATTCCTCCTACCTTTCACATTTTATGAAGTACTATTCTTGGAAGTTTCATTATCACACTTATAATACTCTTGAAACATCTTACGACATGTTCATACATGATGTCCAACATTTCCACATCGAAATCATGAATGTGAAAGATTCCCTTTAAACATTCATCTTCTTCTATATAGATTTGTGGATAGGAATAGCATAAACTCATTCACAATGTATTCACCTAGATTACCTTAAGTACTCATCTTAATTATTTCCTTTAATTATACTTATTTGGACTCCCCTTTTAGATAGAATCATTATCATCATTTCTCATTTCCTTTGCAATAAGAGTATTGCTTAAGCTATCAAATGTCAATACCTTGGTATCTTTATCCTCTAATAAATAAAAATTTAGAATGAACCTATGTGGGAGTATTTATATGACATACTTAAAGATATTTGTATCTTTGATATGTCCTTCATTTCCAATCATGTGTTCCATGATAACATTCACCTAATCAAAGAATTCATCTACAGACTCATTGCAGTGCATTATCATGTCCTCATACTTGCCCCACTGAAATTTCATCATAGATTAATGTACTTTATAATTCCATTACTAAATTTTAGGAAGATTTTCCAACAAAGAATGTAATAACATAGATGATACCAACTTCATATATATTTTTTTGGATAATCCTCTACCCAAAGGCATTGAGTCCTTTAGAATAAGCAACCGAGTCTCTATGTTATGATTTTACTGAATCTTTACAATCCATACTAATAGAAATACTATGAATTATAGTTTTAAATACATTCATTTCTAATTATCAAACTATTTAATTCTTTCAAAGCAGAAAACTATTTTCATAAAATATGGTAATCTCATTGTAATTAACTCATTCTATTTCTTTTGATGAGAGAGAACCACTAACTTTTAGCCTTTCCCACTGATACCAAATGTTATTCAAATCAAATTAAATACCCTATGATATGGGTGAATCATGTTTTAAAATATTAAAACATCTTCCATTAGGATCTTGTTTCTTTATTAAAAAAATTCTAATCTCCCTTTCCAATAGTAATGTATGAGCATAAATGAAAACTTTCCCAAGACACGTCAATTTTACATGGTTCACTAACATTAGGATATGTCCAAAGGGAATGTAATAATAATGCTCCTATGTATAAAATACACTAAATTACACTATAGTTACAAATTTTAGATTATTCTCATTGTCTCTAATAATATACAACTAAACACAATATGAAATCACACCGCTCTCACTACTGATGTTTACTCCCTACTCCTTCAGAAGTATATTATTTTTGTTAGTTTAATCAATGTGTTTCACATATCATTTGGAAAATAATTATGTTCAAATTTTAGCCACATGATTAATTCAACATTACTCTATATTTAATGGGAAATCCCTTTTTGTTTTTGTATGGTATACATTCACAAAAACCATTTCCCAACCTTCATTAAACATCCCAATTCTACAAAGAAAATTTTTCTTTCATGTTTCTCTATACTTTTTTTGAAGATAAATACCTATTATAAGTTCAATATATTTACAAATATAACTCCATTCATGATTCTAATAACTTTTATGATTATCAAATCTTTTACCATGATTATATATCCTTCTAAAAACTTTATTTCCCCTTAAAATAGATGATATTATAAAATCATTTGTGCATGATACATACTTCAAAAACAAACCTTGTGAATTTGGAGCCTTTTTATTTTCTTTAAGTATTTTTAAATAAAATAAGGTGGTATAGAACTATTTATATAATTTCCATAAATTTTTTAAAACATTGAAGCTCACCAAAACCGTTTCTCAAAGATTTTTTTTCTTGTTCGTGAACCTCCCTATCCTTAAAAATCAATCACATAATTTTCTTTTTCCTGAATAAACTTATTGTAATGTTACAAACCATCATTACTTAATGTCTCAGTAATATTTTTTGAACCTCAAAAACTTCTCAAATAAACCTTATTTTTTGAAACAGTAGACCTTATTGAAATAATAAACATTCAATAAATGGTTCCATTTTGTATAAAAATATTTTTTTACCACTTTTAGATCATACATTCCATTGTTTTTTATATTATTCAACATAACTTGTAAAAAAATATATCTTGATTTCCACAAATAGACTTATCAACCTTTAATATCAATAAAAACAATTAACCCAAAAGTACTGTAAAGTTACCTTGATGGATTTTTTCCCGGTAATATGATTGAATTTTTTGGGCAACATGCAATAGTGAAAAAAAGATCATGGTTTGTGGTTCATTACTGGTGTTATAATGTATTTGGGAAATTTTCATTATAATTTTTTATAATAATCTAAATTAAAATGTTTATAGTGATACCGTTTTAATGAGGAACAAGTTGTATAAGGATAAATATTCATATAAGAAGTGAAATATTTCTTGTTCAAAATGATTTAAGATTATAGAAGATTTATATAATGGTTACAATTAGGGTGGTCACTAATGTGATTTATGATCTACAAAAGATGTATTAAATGAAAATAGGAAGATGAATGAACTTTTAAATAATGAATATAAATCCTTGGGTATAAATTTGAAAATGTTTTAAAATTAGATTACTCCGGAGAAGGTTCAAACTGTTAAGATATCTTTTGAAAAAATGATAAATTCAGAATATATTTAATGAAATTATATGAATTGATATATCATTGATATTTAAAATTGGAATACTACTCTTATGAATCAATGTAGAAATTCCAAAAATTCTTCTATGGTTTTATAGAAATGTGTGGTGATTTGGAAAGTATATTTAAAGAGACAAAAGAAGATGGAGAAAGCATGGTTAAATAATTATAAAAATGGTAGAGAGAAGTATTCACATGAACAAGTCTAATTTCATGATTTTTTATAAATAAATTAAAACTATTCTGTTACTAATGTTTATTGTGTTATATGAAAGATGATCAGAAATAGTAACCAATGAAATTGGACAATCTTGATAGCATTAGAAGATAACGTGAAGAAAAATCAAAACATTATGGGAATAAAGTTTGATATCTTAGAGAAGGAATAAGAGTATATTAGGATATCTATCCTACTAAATATCATATTAGTTTTTTCAATTAAATGTGACATAATAAATGGTGGAGAAACAAGGTTGAGTAAAAAGAATATACACAATATTTATTAAATATATAATAATTTTATTTTTACTTAAAATTAATGAAATTATAGTTTAACAATGATATTTGGGGTATAACTTTAAAAGGGTTGAGTGTTTTTATTTTTTGGACATAAACATTGGAGAAATAATCATCCTTGAATTTCTTTTGAAAATGGTATACTAAAAAACATTATTTAAAATCATCACTGATGAATTTAAAGAATGTACTATCAAAATTGGATAGTATGAAGATGAAGATTCCATACTATTGTGGTATATATAATATTAATATTATGCATTAAATAATTACATCCTTGTGGAATATGTGGAAGTTTAGAAATCCTAACAGCTACATAATGAATTCCATTATGGTGTATTCTCTATATTGGAACATCTTTAAATACATTAAAAATTGATTCACCTTTATGAATATGTTGAGGAGCGATTACTTTTATGAAGATAAAATTTAATAATGATTAATAAGCATCTATAAAATATTATCACATGAAAATATGATTTTCAAAAAATTTCTTTAAGGTTTCTTCATTGAAAGGATATTTTTATCATAATCTATCATCCTTGATAATAAAATCCAGATTCAACATAATGGGGGTATTTTAATCAATGAACAAAAGTGAATTTTTTAAGAATGTACAAGGACATTGCAAAATATTTATATGTTTGAAATTTTTTAATTGGTGCATCCAAATGATAAAGGAAATTTATGATTGAAATATATTATAAGAATATGTATATGAATTGATATTTATAATATTTCTCATCCTGAACACAGTTTTAGTGACACTTCAAGATAGATTGTAAGGGGTTTCAATTTTGATTGGTATTAATTTCAATTGACTATAAACAACTATGTTTTCAAAATCTAACCCTTTATATTTCTACACTAATAATGGAACCATACACATTGAGTGGAATAGTTAATGACACTTTCCTATGTATGAATTTATACCCTTTGCAATATACTTTTTATTTCATTTCAATAAGGGTGGATGAGGTACAATGAAAATTTTTATAGAAAAATTAAAGAGAATGAAAATACAAATTTATAAGAACATTTTATGAGAATATCTTGACATGTCATTGAAAGATGTTATTGATAATAAATAAAAAATTGGGGGTTATAAGCCCACATTTTGGGTGTTTTTTTATTTTAAATGACTATAAATTATTCTCTAGGAATAAGTATCATTAGATTATGTTAATATATTTATGAATAAATTTCTTTGAAGAAGAAACTTTGTTACTATGATGTGTTTATTATTAGTGATGAAGATCATAAGCATGGAGAAGTAGGATATCCTATGTATTATGTTCCTAGTTTGGTGATTAATAAATACATGAAAAATCTGTTATAAGATGGGTTTAATGATTTAAATTTCCCTAGAGATTTTATTAATAAATATATGATGACAGATTTTTCACAAGGTTTATCTATGGAAGTTTGTATAAAAAATCAGATACTTTCATGTCAGTTGTTTCCTATTGAAGTATATTTCATGATTAGGTCAATCGTGATTTAGGATATTTATGAAGTTATAAGAAGATTATATGGTCAATACAAGGTTTCATTTAGTGATAAAATATATTAGGTTAAATGAAAGATGATCTAGGAAGACCACTCCCATAATAGAAGAAATTTAGGTTAATCTAGGCTACAACCATATCATGGGGCTTATTTTGATGTCAATGACCAATATGGTAAATTGGAAAGGGAAAATTACCATGGGGGTCCATATTTTGGTATTTTAGTACACTTATCCATGAATGGTATAATAAACATATCATTCCTATGTTAGAGGTGATTGTGGTTAAAATGTGAAAGTGTAAGCCAACCTGGTCTTGCATACTATGGTGTATTCCACGATGCTAAATGATTTGATGAAAAATTTCCAATGTGTTTTCAAATGTCCATATTGATGAATCCTTCTTCAAACCATTTTACTGCATTGAAGACATTTATTTTAATGGAGTCCAACATGGTATGGACAATACCTGTCGTTGGAGTGGTCAGGATTGATAGATGAAGCAGCATGCCAAAACATATTAGATAAGGATGTCCATGATCATGGTTCTTGTTATTTTAAATTAAAAATTAAAATTACTTTCGACCAATCAATGGTTCATGGTGTTTTGAGATGAGAATAACTATTTTTAGGAAAAATAACTCAAGATATTCATTAATGGTTCATCAATAATTATAATCATGTTGTCATCATTTTTGGTCCACGATCCAATCTAGAGGTCAAATATTCTTGTAGAATTACTAAAATGTATTAATTATGTATTAATTCCACACTGAAAGTTATTGGATAGAGTCATCATCATGTTGTATATAATATAAAACAATCATACATGTGGATATTAAATTCATATGGATATCATGGAAAAAAAAATAAGGATTATTACATGTTTAAAAAAGTAGAGACTTCTTGGTTATTTGCATGCAGTTTATAAGTAGTTATAGTGAATTTGAAATGACCAAAAAAGTAGAACTAAAATTTAAAAACAATAAAAATTAATTAATTAATTTTGATCCAATACTACATTTACTTTTTAAATGTGGAAATATATTTTAGTTCTGGTTGAAATCCAAAACGTTTTGTGTGAAAAAGAATGAGTTTGACACTATAATGTTTGAGAAATATTCTTCTATCTAGAGATAGAATCGATAAAATTCAAAACTGAAGAAATTATTTTTATATCAAATAAGATAAATCCAGTGTATAATGGTTTATGAAATAAATAATATTAATGGAAGAAGATAAAAAGTATAAGAATCAGTGTTGGAGAAATGTGACTATGCAGTGAAGAAGAAAATGAACATATTTATTGAAACAAGTGTAATATTGGATGTGAAATTACATTATATTGTAAAAATAAGTGTTTTTTTCATATAAACTTTTATAAAAAATAAGTGAAAAAATATTTGTATGATGTTGTGAAAGTGAAAAATATTAATAAGAGAATGAAGTAGAACATTGGAAACAATATTTGAGTATCATTGTGTATGAAACATTATTTCATTATTACATATTTTATTAATCTATCATGATAATTGTATGATAAATCAATGGGATGTTGTGGATTATAGGATGAACCAAACATGGGTTCAATGATAAAGAATGACCAAATGTATTCTAATATTTATACTAGTTGATCATGTGATCTTATTGAAATCATTCTCTTACTAAGTAATAATATTTTGTTTTGAAAGGTGAACCTTGTAAATCTTCATGTGTCTTATGTGTGTGTTCAAAATTATGTCTTGGATTAAAAACAAACAAGATAGATAGATATTGATTTATAAGGCCAATAAAATCATCATCTAATAGTTAAAGAGTTAAATGTGAGAATAAGGGATTGATAATGTGATAATTAGGACACCTGTACTAATTTTCCCTCTCTCAGTGTATAAAATATCCCCAAATAATCCTCTGATTATTCTCATCAATGTGATTCCATTCTGTAAATTATTTCTTTGATAATGTGGATCAATCATCATGAATTAAATATCCATTGATTTTTCTCCATGGCCAATAAGATCTGTGGGGTATAAGTAATCATGTATTTCTATGATAATGAGGAAAATCTATTTTAGAGGTTTGATGGAAGAGTCTTTATCCCAACCCTCTCATCTTATATGACTCAATTATTCAATATTGGAACCAATTTCACCCATAACTTATTAGATCATCTAGTCATCCTTTCTAGTCCAATTGATAAACCATAAACTATAAGGTAATATTAAAAATACTTAGCCCCAACTGTAGTTTTTCCAATTCAATTACCAATTGATAGTACAAACATGAAAGGGTAACTTAGGTGTAAGTATCACACAACCAATTTTTTGTTCTTCTTTTCCTAGTATAAATTTTTATAAAACATTAAAATTATCAGAATTGATCCTAGTAATATGATATGAAACTATAAGTCATTATAGTCCTTTATGGACAACATTAAGATTCAATACATTTGGCCATTGACATGTGAACTTGAAATGAACTCGGTTAATCCTTGATAAATTTCCTTAAAATGGTCTTAATTGGGTCATTCATGCATAACCTTAAAAGGATCCAAATTGAACATTGTTAAATGATTTTAAAAGGTTTAAATTTTACCATTAATAGGTACCAAACCATGTGGGTTTGGATTTCCCTTACATGGATATGTAAGAATCTCTTCTCATAGGCCTGATCCCATCTACACTTCATTTACAACCTTCATAGATAGTGATAACTTCTATATTAACCAAAAGGGTATCATTAATCCATGGTTTCATTAAATGAGGGGGAATATAGAAAACCATTTATAAATAAAGATGTTCACATCATTAAAAAGTATCAAAAAATCATTTTCACAATGATGGTAATGATTATTATTATTGGGAAGGGTTTTAGGAATACATATAAAAACTCCATGTGGTTCTTATATTAGACAATAAGGACCCACATGGGATGACATGACCTCATGTACTATTGACCTCAATGTATAATTTGATTCTTCTTTATATCACCCAAAAAAATTACCTACCTTTGAAAATTATCTCTACAGTCACACAGAAATGTGGGTGTGAAGAAACATGCTTATATAAATGGTGAACATTAAATAAAATCATTTAGCTATGATAGAGTTTTATAGAATAAATAGTCATTTTATTATTTTATATTGATTTTTACATTCAGTTTGGTTTTTCCATTTAATTATATACCATGAATACAATTGGAATCATCAATTAATAGATTAATGCAATATAGATTCTCCAACTGAGTTGGGAGAAGTGTATAATCGATCCCTGTTCTTGTACATTTCTTGTAGATGACACCTAATCATATTTTTGGCTACAATGACTAATATGGCCATACATTGTCAATATACTCTATCTATATAAAAAACCATCAAATGAAATTGTTGAATAATCTCTTTTGGGATTAAAACCATAATGGTCTCATCCCAACATTTAAGGTAGCTCGTGAGATCCTCTAGGAGATGAATGGCTACCAATCATCTCATTGATGACAAGAGAGTGGTAACCAAGTTGGAAATGCTTCCACATCCAAAAAAATCAATATTCCTTCACTAAATTGAAGAAATATCCTTCTACCCTACCATTTAATGTTTGTGTAATATTTTCCACATATATATACAACTTATTGGTAGATTCCCAATGGATCTCCCATCAAAAATTTATATATCATGTGTTTCATGGCACAAAAACCTTATGATGCATTGAGAAGGTTATGTTGGAGATCCTAACCCTAGATTTTTTGGCCAGGAAACCCAAGGCAAGGGGCCTCTATGAGAATTTTACCATTAAACACTGTGATTAGGACAAAATATTTATTCTGAAAAGAACCCATAATATTTTTCACAATATCTTGATGAAAATCGAGCAGTAGCCTAGGAGGCATCCAACCAATAAATATTTCTTCCCACATAACATACCCCTAATTATATTGGAGTGTAAATTCATTTGTTTCTTATTGAAATAATCTAGATGGATGTCCTAACACGAGAAATTCATGATCACAATCCAAGAGAAATCCATTACCCCTATAGATTATATATGTGTTTAGTCACATTTTCATACTCTGATCATAGACCAACAATAATATAGAGTCTCCCATTTCAAAATTCTATAATATTGAAAAACTAGACATGGGGTTGAAACTATAGGAAATTCTCATCAAAAATAAAAAGAAATCATGGATTGATTTTTCATTATTGCATTACTACTTCAATTGAATTTAATGGTCCACTATAAATCAACTATCACAAATACCCTCCATGGGATGTTGGAAGAATCAAACATTATGGTCCTCCTCAATGTATAAAATAGGAAATTATCATCTATGGATGTCCTCCATATGAAAAAACTAAATTTATGAAACTTTTTTGGTCCTCCCTATATCCCTCAATGTGTAGTTCCTCCCCAAAACTGTAAAAGGATCCTGTATGGAATTTCTACTCGAGATAAAAAAATATTAATTTCTTAAAGGTTCTCCTCATTTATATGGTAAAATTTTCCTCCCCGTAGTATAGGTATTGATCAAAAAAATTACCATCTCTTACTAATCCATAGACTATTTTTAACTATACAGTCCATCCCCATAGTAATCAAATATAAAATGAGAAACATTGAGGTCATCCCTGTGAAGATATTTGATAAATTGACAATCATGGATTCCCTTCTAGTAAAAAACATGTGAATTAATTTGGAGGTCCTACCAATGGTGTATGTTGTTAAGGCACTCCCTATGAGAAATATTATTACCATAGTAGAGGCCATCACAATAAAGATGAACAGAGATTCAACAACCATAGAGGTGATCCCAATGTCACTCATTGTGATGGTTCTCAAGATGGATTATCTCCATTGAAGAAAGGTCCTCCACATGTTTAAATAATTCAAAAAAATCCCTCATATTGAGTGGGATTCAAGAATATGAATTAATATACACTAGGAATGCTATCATTTGATAAAAATATTTTTATAAAATTAATGGAAAACAGTAAAGAAATGATCATCATTTGGGTCTCTCCTAAACAATACACCCTTAAATTAAAATTGTGGTACTCAAACTGATCACAATACCCTCAAAAAGTTGTTATATTGGTAGGGTTATGGTAAGACTATGTTTTATAATAATTTATGGAGGGTAAATAAAAATCCATAATAATATGGAAATAATTGGAGGAAGATAAAATACTAATCATGTTCTCTCCCATGGAAACTACTCAGTATGAAATTATAGAATCATTGAAGGAGGAATACATTCCTTGTATCCATCACATCTTCTAGGATACTATTAATTATATTGAGTACTAAAATATACTTTATGGGGATCAATATAACCATCTCAAGGAACTAGATGTATTATGCCACTAGTTTTACCTAGACTCCCTATTAATGGCAAGAAGCCCTTAATCAAGATAACAGTGTGACTATCTCTTGTATAACTACCTCAATAGTTTGAGGATTCACTACTAAATGGTTTATAATGTTCATCTTGATATTCATATTAATGGTTGGATAAAACATGATGTATTTTATTTCACTATTTTTACCAACCAGCAAGGCCAAACATGAAAATTTTCATACAATGCTACTACTTCAGAGAGTGGAGTGTTCATGAAGTCATTCACTTCATTATTCTTAGTAACCAATAAGGCAAAACATTTTTTAGAATACTCTACTAAATGTTTTAAAATGTCCTTCCTAATAGGCATATCAAAGGGAGGGGAAAAGATGAAATCTTTTATTTCACACATCTTATAACCGTGTATACTAGTTGTTTAATACTAATAAATCCTACCATTCTGAAATCTCAAAAGATATTTACCCAATATGAATAATCTATTGACAATATTTTTCACCAATACTCGAATAACATGATATAGAAATCCATTGTAAGGTATTAAATTCTATAATAATTAAATAATCTATTTAAACAAGAACTCATGTCTCTTTAAAATATATTTCATCTAATACATGTGGGGATAAAATCCAAAAAATCTAAATAAAATTGTGTAAACTACCCCAAAAATAGTACAAGATTTGTCCTCGCCTATATGGCAAGAGGAATTTTTACCTTGACCACAATATGGAGAGCCACCAAACACATAATATAGTGTAATCGCATTAGTATTAGAGAATATTATTCCCTAAATCCTAATAGTGGGGTTTAGTTTTACCCTCCCCTCCTCTAAGAAAGATATTTATTTCTAGAATATGAGAATATTAATAAACACTTTCCTGGTAATTATTTTTACAAATGTTTTAGGACAGATCACATTCACTAGGAACATGTTTAGTGAAATCAATTGGATAATACTTCATGATTAAGATAAAAAAATTAATTCCATAGAGAGAGTTGATGAGATGGGGAATAAGATCAATTGAATTATAAATCAAAACAATCTCTAAAAATGTAAAATGTGGAAGAATATCATGAAATGTCCTTCGAAGGGTACTCAACACGGATACGGATCCCAAATATTCAAATGTAGATGGGGAATATATTATAAAAATTTGATTCAATTCAATGAATTTAATTGATTCAATCCAAATAAATAACATGAAACGTGATATTTTTGTGGATAAACAAGGTGAGGATGCAACTGTTAAAATTGTGGTCCACACTGAAATATGAGAAGATGGTGAGCATAACCAACACCAATGACAGAATCATGACATAAGAGATGCTTTTAATATCTAACAACCACATTTTTGGTCACCATCTTATAAATATAAGTTAAATTTTTTGAATCACTCATATTCCATCCACCAATTAAATATGTTGATCCTCTTTCCAATAATTAAAAGATAACCTAATATGATTCTGAGTAATAGAAGTTGAGGAAACTCAATTCTAAAATGATTAAATTTGATATACCAATTGATTAAAACTCTCAATAGATAGAATAAATTCTTCCTCTGATGGATCCCCTTTAAAAATAATGACATTTTTATCATAAATTGAAAAATACACTTATTTTTCAAACAAGGGGCAAAATCATTTTTCTCTAACCCCAAGAGCCATAGATTATTAAGAATTTTTTATATTACAGTAACTTTCGTTACTATTTCAATAGATTTCACCCAGGTTGACTCAATTCAGTCATCCATAACAAGAAAAGATAAGCTGACCATAAAAGGCGCCATTAAATGCCTCCACGTGGTTGTCAACACTCAAGACAATCCCACAAAAACTCCTCGAATCCTATGAGTCCATTATAGCTCGAACTGAATCCATGAATGGGTGATTTTCACCAGCTAATCTGATGGGAAACTCATATCCTAATTTGGTGGAATTGACTCCTCCTTCACATAGGTTTTAAATACCAATTCCCAAACATTCAATGATATGGTATATCTAGAGAAACATCTCTAACATTTTACATCATGTTAAAGCCCTATTCTAGGAATATAAAAGTTAATGAAGTCAAAAAAATATTGGGTGGTTCATAAAAATTTTATAGGGACCCACATTATTCTGGTACAACATTATACAAATAGTTTATTTCTAATTTTCAAAATATTCAATGAAAACTCATTTATAGATTAATCTTGAAGGTATGGAAAATGATTATCCATGGCCTATAAATTTATAAAAAATTTATTGGTTTTGGGTTTTATTTGCACGTGTAAAGGCTTAAACCATTCCCTAATTATGTTTCTTATATCAACATGGTTGTTAGAGATATACATTGAAAACACTTTAAATGACCTAAAACCCCTTCTCATTACCTTGAGATACCCAGAAGGATTTGAGATTACGATAATAGTGTAATAGTTAGATGATTCCATTTCACACTTTAAATACAAATCAAGGTTTATTCCACTAATGTGGGGGGAAGAAATTTGGTAAAGTGGATATTGTAAATTTTACATTTTATCAAAAAATAAATCCAAATACAATACCTAAGATCGCACATTATCACATGGTACCTCCCGATAAATAAAAGAAATAGTATTAGTTCCCCTATAGGGATGAAAGGAAGGAAAAACTGATATAACATTAAAACCAAAATAATAATGTTTAATACTTTTAATAGTAACATGTTCAAAGATTTTCCATACCACCCTAGATAAAAAAATTACACTTATAGAGATCAAGATACCCAATTAATTCATTTTGAATAACTATATTTATTATTGTTCATTCCAATGGATGGTGAGGAATAATATCCAAAAATGAGTCATCTTAATAGAATTACTCTATAAAATAATTATAATCAAGAATACAAAGTTGGGAAAACCCATTGCTTCAATGAACCAAGTCTATACTACACAACATTAGGAAGAAGAAATGTTGAATGATTTTATGAATATGCATATGACTAAATTATGTGATTGGATTACAAGGGAATTAATCAATATAGCACATGAAATCATCATGGCATAAGCAAATAAACCGGTTGTTGAAATATTTCCCTCTAAATCTCAGATGACAGTACTATTCACTCCATGATCATAAAAAACATGATGTGACCATTGTTAATAGATAATGAAACATGAATAGTAACCCCCAATGATACCAAAACCAGTAAAAACCCTTGTATATTTTCTACCCCTATCACTAGGAGGATGGGAAGTGGCCAAGTTAATGGATTTTTTATCTGATAATGAGTCACAATAATACTTAGTTAATTTCATTCACTTGAGATGAACCTTAACTAATTAAGAGGACTCATATGAACCTATTTTCTCCATAAATGATTTGGGATATATTCCATATAGGTTTAGGAAGGTGTGTTCATTTATGACCCTAGTGTTTGGGTTTTATTCCCACTAAATACATACAAGTATCTGATACCTAAATATAAGGGATCTAATAAGCTCAATGAAAACATAAATTAGATATAGATTCCTATAAAACTAATTTTAATATAATCATACTAGTGAACTAGAAATCAGTAACCATCAAGATATGGGAAGTCCAATTCATCTGGACTCATGAATATATAGAACAACACCCAAATCCATCTAATGGAGGTAATTACTTACACAATCATCATTGTCTCCTAATTTTAATATAAGAGAGTGGTTACATCATAGGGGATACAGATCGTTAGCCCAGATATTTGAAATTGTGAAATATTCCTCTAATATCCCAAATTAACTATTGATAATAAATCCCATTAACAACTCTAAATAACTCTACTAGTACCTAATTGTTGAACCCTAAAATAACTAGGATTAAATTATTAAATTCACCACTATAGATACATATAATTTGAATAAGGTATCTACTAAGTGTTGCATAGTCATTTAACTTAATAAAAATGAAAAAAAAAACTTCTTTATAGGGATACATTAGACCCTAGTATGATTTTCTTGAGCTTAATGATGTCAAAATTAAATAGTACTTAGTAGTTAATTGTTATAAAATCAATATCATAAAAATATGGACCCTCATATATATGGTCTATAGAGAATCTGATTAGTTTCCCTTCAACTAGTTAATCCAGGTATATAAAAAGAGTGAGTGTAGGTTACTCAAGAGGATAATGTTATATATCTATTTTGGGTACCTCAATTCCAACTTCTATAGCATGGTAGTCCTCTAGGAAATGACTTGAAATGCCTTAATTGGAAGTCCATGGATTCATGTGTAGACATAAATAACATCCTCTTATCATCAATGATTGAATATCACTATTTATGGGAAGGATGGGAAACTATATAGTGTAAATTCACCTTTTGAATAGATTAAATCTCCATAATTTATTGTAGGATACTATAAAAGATAAGGAAACCCTATTTAAAAAAAATCCACCAAATCATGGCCCTTAATGGTTTGGAAGATGATATTGTCAACCATTGGTGTAGTCTTGATTAATAATTTGTGATTCCATTCAACTAAATATAGGAAACAACTCTATATAATTTAAATAACTAGATCATATTGGAAAATTTATTGGACCCTACAATTACATTCCTCTCATGTGATGTCCATGTAAATTATTCCATTGAGAATCCATCACTAATAGAAGAATTGATCTCCATGTAGTCTCTGTGGATTAATATGTTTTTTGAGAACCTTCAATTGAATGTGGGTTTTACTGATATTCAATTGACACACCAAATAATGTTAGATCATATATATATATATGGACACAAGGATTAAGAACTATTTCTTATATCCATATTATCTTATCTACACATCACAATAACTCTCATCCCATAGATGAACATGATCCCAATGGGAGTGATAATGCCCCCACAATATATTTTAAATATTAGTAGGAGAATCTATCTTCCCCTTACAATGATTTCAATAAATATGAGAACTATATCAAGGGTCATCCCCCAGTACTTGAAAAAAGTATCAAGAATATCCTCAATGAACTTCACCATGTGAATTTAGGCATGGAAGAATATATATGTTTCTCATATTAATCAATTTCATAATGTCCCTTCAAGAATCCAAAAAGTGAATTGATTTTCAAAAGAAACACTTAGGTGTGTTTTCATAGAATTAAATGGAAATAACTATGTTAGATACTCAGGTTTCCACTCATATTTTGGTCAGGTGACTCATGTTGTTAAACATATCAAATTAAATTTAAATTATTTCATTAATATCTATAATATAACATGAATCCTAACTCATCTCTTGTAGAATGTTAATAGATTAAAGTGTGATTTTAATTTTAAATTAAAATTTATAAATAAAAACTAAGAAATAAAAATTGGGTGATTTTGAATTAATGAGCTAGGTAGATAAAAAAATAACAAGAAACAGATATAGAAATTGAAAGTTTGGTCAATCAGGACCAACTTGGGGAAATCCTTTGATACATAGCCATCATTATTTCAAATAAATGTTTTTAAATATTTTTAATCCCTATTTTATACCACCTAGACAAAAAATGGTATATGAGTCATACATATATAATTCCTAGGTTTTTTTGGGAAACACAATGTGATTCGGTAACTACTATTGATGTTGTGATTTATACCTAATTTTATAACCAATAGTTATTACGGAAACACAAAATAAATCAATGTGATCTATAGGTAATTATAATATTTTAGTGTATTATGATGATATATATTATCATGGACAATTTATTGTCCATATGAGTTTAATATAGTGATATGATCTATATAAACGCCATGACTGAAATAGGGGAGGATGGGTGACTGATGTGTACAAAATTGCATGAGCAGGTACCCAAAAACATGATTATTTGAATATGCAACTGACATACCAGTATACAAATAAAAATTAATTGATTATAGTTAGTGGATAGAAATAACATACTCCTAGAATTAAAATGATCATATAATTATTAAAATATAAAACTCATGATTTATACCAATTTTATACCCAATTGATCACATTGAGAAAATAACTCTATAAGAGGGGAAGAATCCATATGATTGGTGGATGAACTTCAGAGAACTCAAAAAAAATAGACGATATTTTCCATCTATTAGAACCACTTGAACATCAACCTAAAACACACCTCTATAATGTTTTTGTAAATATATGCAATGTATAAATGTAAATGGCATGTAGCTTTTATCTGGACATTTTCCATTCATTTAGAAAAAAGATTGTCATTGTATTGTTTTTCTCTAGTCAATTGTGGGTACATAATGTATAATCCCTCTATAAATTTAATTTTTTACTATATTATCCCACCATCCACATCTAAAAAAAGAATATGGAGAGTTTTATTCATTATAAATGGATTCTTTTTTGGGAACATGGTTGTGTACTCAGGGGATATGCTCCATATGAATTCATATAGTAAATTATGTGTAGTTTTTATTTACATAGCCTATATGTATTCATTTTTATCCAAATTTATCTTAATGTACAAATTTAACAATTAAAACCATAAATATATCTATAAATGATAAATTAATAATTGGATCCTCAAAAGAACACAAAATCAGTATTATCTGATGTTTTACTCAATAAAGTACACCAAAATATTATATATAAATAGGTTGCATAAAATCCCCCAAACATAATATTTTTCGATCTCTTGAATAAAATATCAACATAAAATAAAATAATACAAACCCAAACAAGGGGTGATTTATATTAATTATTCTTATAAACATAGATTCATAACAAAAAATTTAAAAAACTATAAACTTCTACAATTTATCTTATGTAAATCATGATTCATATATAATTTCAATTTAAAATATTCTTTCACTTTCAATAACATTATTCAACCTTTTATTAGTATTCATTCATATTATGGTCTAACTAACCAGAAATTTATGTTCATTATCTCCCAAATTTCAGATATGTTAATATTATGGTCGTATCATAAAAATTAAATTCAAACCAAAGACATGGTAAAATAATAAATCTCTACATAAGATAAAAAAAATTGTTCCAATCATGATAATCTTCAAGCAATTCTATTGAGGGTTTGGGTTTTATCGTAGAATATAATGTATGAAACACCATTAAAAATGAAATGAATATTCCTCACAAAATTTTCCAAATATAAATCAACCAATATAAATTCCATTATAAATTAAAATGGAACAAGTCATATAAATTAAAGTAAAATAAAATATTAATGTGATTCTTTTTACATTTTTTCATTTTTTATATAATTTTTTCCATTTTAAAAAAGATTCAGGGTCTAAATGAAATATAATGAAATATAAGTAAATTTTGGACTATAAATAAAATGGTTACATCTCCCAAAATTCCAATTAATAAAACATATCCCCATTATAATTCAATAATTAACATGTCCCCTAACATATATTTTAGAAAATAATCATGAAATAAATTCAATATTAGGGGAAGTTAGGGAAACTAATCATGTAATGTGGCTAAAATATATGGTATTCCATATCTATTGGGGATTTAAAATTAAAAAATTATGGCTATGTCTGGAATGTGGATAAAAACATTTCTCCATATCAAATAAACACTTCAGTCAAACGAGCACATTTCCTTGTTCTCAAAATATTTGATAATGGATAAAACCAACTTAAAGATGTCAAAAAAAATATTATTCAACTTGATAATGGTGTACTGGGGATATCATGATAAAATTGGTTTATAATAACTCTCAGGACGAGAAAAAAAGTTGTAACTATTGATTAATTCATGGAATGAATAAGATGAATCAGTTTATCAAATGAAAATTTTCATGAATTAAAAATTGTGAATTAAAATTATATATACATTCATGTTAAAATAAGACTCAAACATAAATTATAATTTTCATTAATAATAATTACTGATGTATTTATTATTTATATTTATAATTGAAAAAATTCTAACATGTTGAAATATTTTTCTACATAAAGATGTATTCTAGACCTGTTAAATGTTAGTATCTAGTGTTATTTAAAGATATATTCACCTAAACATATTTTAAAACATGGTACCCATGTGAAACACCAAGGTGGATAAAAGAGATACATGATGATAAGGTACCATGGATCTAGGATTATTTTATACTTCTGGAAATGATTTTGTTCTAAAAACCTTTTCTGATGCTGAATTTGGTGGATATAGAATGGATAGAAAAAGTACATCCGGAACTTGTCATTTCTTAGGAGATTCATTAGTTTCTTGGTCCTGCAAGAAGCAACATTCTGTAGCACTCTCCACTGCTGAAGCTGAATATGTAGCAGCTGGAAGTTGTTGTGCTCAAGTGTTGTGGATGCAACACACACTCACAGACTATGGCTTGAGTTTTACTAAAACACAAATTTTGTGTGATAACACAAGTGCCATTGCCCTTAGTAAGAACCATGAACATCACTCTCGTGCAAATCACATAGATATTAGGCATCACTTTCTTAGGGATCACACACTTAAAGGAGATATTATTCTTCAGTTTATCGGAACACAAGATCAACTTGCTGATAATTTCAAAAAATCTTTGCCTTCTGATAGATTTGAATACATTCAACAGAAGTTAGGAATGATAACCGTAAGGTAATCTTCCTTAATTAACTTTCTGATGAAAAAATCTCCCTATAGTAATACAATCCTCTTCATAGGGGGAGTACATTTGATTATTAGAGTAACTAAATTTTTCTTCAAAGATAGTATTTCAAACATTTCAGAACTAAAATTCCGGAATGAAATTTCTGGAACTACAATTTTCTAGAATGGATATTTTTATATAGAAAACTTTTGAAATATAAATTTTCATATTGAAAACTTCTGGAATTGAAAATTTTTTACTGGTATTTTCATAACGGGATTTTCGTACCGAATCTTTCATAAATATTTATTCGTTTTCAAATTTTATGGTGAATTTTTTTTCGTACTATGTTTTCCATACTGAGTTTTTTTTCGTAGTGAGTTTTGTGAACTATGTCTTTTCATAATAAAGATTTTTTTGTATTTATTTTTATATTACCCAATATGAATAATCCTCCTAAGCAAATCCGAAAGGTATGATTTCATTACACATGTTTTCGTAGTCATACTTTACTAGCTATCATTTTCTTACATTTTGTTTTCGGTTTATAGTTTTCTTAATTCTTTGTTTTAATAAAAACCTCAAAATATCGAGTTCAAGTTTTTTTTAGAATTGGTTTTTGACCGTCAAATCTGATCTCAGCATATCACAACCGTTAGATCAAACGTGGAAGTTGAACCGTTTTTCCGTTGCCTATATAAAAGGGACCCCAAAAGATTTTCCCACATCAGCTTTCAAAGCTCCAGCGTCTCGAAGATTTGCCTCTCTATTTTAAGTCCATTCCAAACTTCAGCTTTCTCCGTCCCAAACTTCTAAGAGGTCTTCAAATCTGAATGTTTGTGGAAGTATCTTCTCAAGAAATGTCTTCATATAAGCTGATCTCGAAGTGGTTAATATATAGAGAGAGGCTGGTCCATCCGGATTTCTTCAACAAGTACGACTCTCTTATTTCCAAGAATATCAAGCTTAATGGTTGGGAAGATGTTGCGGTGTCAAAACCTAGGAATCAAGAGGAAGTGTATTCGGATTTTCTTATCGAATTCTATGAAACAGTTTCCTTTGTTAAGGAAGATGGAAGGGAGAAGTTGTCTTTTAAGTCTTATGGCAAGACTTATAAGCTTTCATATGCCAAGGCAGCCAGCTTGGTAGGGCTGAATAATGAAGGTGAAGCTGAGTTTATTTCTCATGTGTTGCCAGATTCTAAGGGTATCTTCGACAAGGAAAAAGCATTAGAAACTCTTGGACTAGAAGATGACAAAGCTCTGAATATTGCTAGTTTATCTACAAATTTCTTGATTCTAGAGTTGTGGGTACACGGTCTTATTGTACCGAGGAAGGGTGACAAAGATAGCTTAAAGAAGAGTGATATCTACATCCTAGATTTTCTGATAAATCTGAGGAAGTTTAACCTGATGAAGAACATTTTCATTACTCTTGAGAATGTTAAAAAAGGAAATCTGAGATCCCAGATCATAATGTATCAAGCAATCCTCTCCAAAATTGATAGTTCGGTGCCTTGATTCTTTCAAGGAGGCTTGCAAATCTAAGCCATGAGTTTTCAAGATTATGCTGGTGAGTGATGGTACACTCAAAAGAATGGATGTAGCCTTTGACAAGGAGTCTGGACAGTTTATTGATCTACCTGCTCAAGGAGAAGCGGTTCTGAAAGTTACTGATCCGGAATCCTCTAAGCCATTAAGGAAGAGAAAGTTGAAAAAAGTGGAAGTAGAATCAGAGAATCCCATGTCTAAAAAAAGTCCATTCTGCACCTCCAAAACAAAAGAAGAAGAAGAAATCTTACCCAGATGAGGTAGTTGCTAAATGGAGGGAGATGAAACAGAAGAGAGTGCAAGGGGAGCCTCAGTTTGGCTTGGACCCTGCAGAGGCTAAGGCCTTCAATTATAGAACAGCTGATGATCTCAAAAAACCAGTAGAAGAAAAGAAGCTCAAGAAGAAGATTTCTGAGGATGAGGTAGCTCGGGATTTTTTGAAGTTCAATGAAATGGTTTCTGCGAACATTCCTGTTCCGAGATCCTTTTCATTAGAATCACTACCTGAGACTCCAGGAAGAGAGTTTGTTGCTCCGGAAGAGGCAGTAGCTAAGCCTGTTGAGCAAGGTGAGCAAGTTGAGCAAGTGGAAGAAGGAGAAGATGTTGTTGAAGGAAGTGGTGAAACCAGATATGTGTTGAAACCAGTAGATGATTATAAGGGGACACCTTCGGAACACTTATCGTTCCGAACTTCAGAAGATGAATCTTCGAAGCTAGTCACTCCAGTAATGGACGAAGAGAGATGAGAAGAAGAAGTAGCTTATCATGCAGAGGAAGAACAACTTCTACATGATATTGCTCAAATGAAGAATATAGAAGTTGGTGCTCAGGAATTTGCTGATTAGTAAGACAATGTTGTTCATGTTTCTGATAGTGAGAAGAGAACTCTGGAACAGGACTCCATTCCGAAAAGAGACAAGGGAAAGCAAATTCTTGTTGATACTCCGAGTTCAGTAGTGGTGAAGAGAATGGAAGTTGGTATTTCTTCAAAGAAAAATCATTACCATGTTGTAGAAGAAAATTATCCGAGCAGAGTCTCGGATTCGGAGTCATCTTCATTGGGGCATGATTTTGTTGTTCAGTCTTTAAAGAAATTAGTGGGTACTATTCCAACTTTCTCAAGTATTGATTCAAGATGCCAGATGCTCCAAGATGATTTGAATTAGAAAAAATACTTCGTATCTATGGTTATGGACAAGTGAGTTGAGATAGAGGCTCAGTTAAATACTTTTTTTGTCGGCTACGAAGCCCATATAAAATCGTGCAAGAGGATGAAAAACTGGTCGAGGAAGACTATCGAAGAGATAAGGCTATTTGATGAATTTCAGGACAATGTTAAAGATGATTTTGAGACTGAGGATAGAAAGATAAATGATCTGACTTCTTCCTTTAAAGAGAAGCTGATAGATGAAAAGAACTTCCGGATTCAAGAAGTCAGAGATCTGAATGGGAAGCTGAATTCCATTTCTCAAAACTGGAAGTTTGAAAGAGATCATCGGATTGTGTTTCAAGAGAAATTTAAGGCTCAGGAAGAAAAGATCAAAGCTCAGGAAGAAAAGCTTCAAGCCCAGGAAGAAAAGATTGAAGTTCAAAGTGCAAGAATAGCGGTCTTAGAGAAGCAATCCGAAGAAGACCACAAAGACATAATGAAAATAACGACTATTCTTAAGGGTCTCATAGAGAAGGAAAAAGATCCAAAATAGACAGATCTGATCTTTTGTTGTACCTTAACTATTTTGTTGTTGAAATTTTCAAACTTAATGAAAAATTTGTCCCTGCTTGTTTCTTTTTGTTGTTACTACTAATCTTTCAGGTACTTTGTTATATTTTCCATTACCTTGTATTCTTTTTGAAAATAACAAAGGGGGAGAAGGAAAAGACCTCTAGTGAAAGGGAAAAAGAATCCTAACAAAGGGTGAGAAAGAAAACAAACTCTAATAAGAGTTTATCTATGGGGGAGTTTTTCATTAAAGAAGACTTTATTTTTCATAATGAAATGTCACTCTGGAAATCTAGAATATGATCCTTAGATTTTCAAAGCCTAAGGGGAAGTTAGTCATATTCATTAATATCCTTAAAGAAAAGGGAGATAAGCCTTAATGTTTTTTTCATCTTAGAATTTCTTTTTCGAAAGGATGTTTGTGCTTTCCAAAAAGGGGGAGATTGTTGAGTCAATAAGGTTTTCCTTATGACTTTTCCATTCCTTCTTGTTTTGAAAATCACAAACACCTTATCTTTAATAAAATTGCTTTTATAAGAAAATTTTCTTTTATAAGGAAAATCACTTTTGTAAGAAAAATTATCCTTATCATATTTTCATCGAGATTTTTCTTAAGTATGAGATTTGGATACATTTCTATTTTCTCGGAATTATTTTAAACTTTGATATGAAGTATTCTGTTTTAGGATCCAAATTCTGGATAAGAACTCTAATAAAGTTTCACTCTAAAATCCAGATGAGAACTATGATAGAGTTCCATTCCGAACTCTGGATATGAACTATGACTAAGCTCGATTCCATATTCAGGATATAAAATCTTATGAAATTTGACAAAGAATTCTCATTACGAATTCTGATGATGAATTATCATTACGAATTCTCATTCCGAATTCTCATTCCGAATTCAACTATTGAATAGAATCTGATCATCTTTTTTTTATACAATCTGAATATATTGAAACTCTTAAAATTATTTTCAGTTAGACTCTGAACATTCATTTTGCTTATGCCTTTATATTTCGTCTACTCTCTATTATTTTCCTTACACTCCGAATCTTCACTCCGAACTTTTGAGTTAGTTTTTTTAAAAGGTGTCGTACATTCTTTTACACTTGTTTTGTTTTAAAATGATGTCGTCTATTTTGTTATAAACTAACCGTTGGCTAAGTGACACATGTACAGGTCTCTCCGATTTTTATGGAAAATATGACTGTTGGAAAGGAGGCTGGCCTTACCTATAAATAGGAGCTCATTTGAAAGATCTCGGTGCAAAAAGGCTGACTGATTATCGACTCATGTGATTACATGCTTGAAGTGATTTCTAGAGAGAGATTCTCTTATTAACTCTCAAAGCATCGTGCGACTCCGAATGTTGGTGATTACATATTAGGGCTTCCGGGGATAGGAAGACAGAGGTTGCCAAATACCTTGAAGTTGTGGGATTCCTTGCTGGGGAAGACAGAGGTTGCCAACTACCTTGAAGTTGAGGGCTTGCGGGGATAGCAAGACAGAGACTCCGATCTTCGTATCGAGGGCTTACCCTGGTGTGGGTAAGACAGACTGGCATGAAAGTATAAATCAAGGGACCTTTATCCAAGGTTGTTGGATAACCTTCTCTTTGGGTTAAAAGACTTATATCTTGTTACTTGTAGTTCTACTAGTTGTTTATTTTCCGCTGCTTTTTGTATTATAAGGAAAGTATAACTTTCTTATACTTCCTTATTTGTACTCTGTTTCATTTAGATTCTATACGCTTTAAGGTAGAATCTCATATTGTAATCTTTTATTAACTTTCAATTTCCGAAACCATATTTCCGGAATCTACTTTCAGAATCTCTTTCCATGTTTTCAATCGGTGTTAGAAGGTGTTTTGAATTTGCTTAGTTTAAATTTGTTAGACTTTTCTCTTTCATTTGCTTAAGGAAACCATAGGTATTTGTAACCAACTTTAAAGGTTCCAAAGGAATTTTTAATGTTTACAATTCACCCCCCCCCTTCTTGTAAATTGAGCATCTACATCACTATTTCGATCCTACAATCCTGTTATCATTTTCAAACATTTATATTTTCTGGAACAACATTTTTCAACTTCCCTGCGATAATTTTTTATGAAACTAAACACTACAGACTTGTGGATGAGGATTAAAACCCATGCCATTATGATAAAATCATCAATGAATAGTACATAATACCTCCTCCCATAAATTTATCTTAATAAAATAAGTCCACACACAAAAAAATCCTTAACTCAATAATTGTTTTTGATATTTGATCTCTTTCCTTGTACGTTTTTGAGTGCTCTTCCCTAGTTGAAAACAATCAATCATATGAGTATGATCACATTGTACCATGTGAATATTTCAAGTATCCGCACATTTCACTATATCTTCCTAGTACATTCATCTTAAATGGACAATATATTTATTCCCTAAACTATTTTCTTTTTTTCTTTGATAGAAATCACATATCTTCTTCTCCAATCACAATATAGAGATTCCCCCTTCATGTTTTATCCCTAAAAACCCACTACATCATTTTTTTAATGATACATAATTTTATAAAAAAATTGTTTTGGAATGTCATGTGTGAAAAAATTGACTGACACTTAGAATGTTTTGATTTACACATTCATCAAAAAAGAAATTTTAATATCTCTTGTCATTGCCCCCAAACTTGGATTTTATCAGGATAATAATCTGCAAACTATCATCATTACCAAATATTACCATACCTGCCTTATCGAATCTGATTTATGGCCCCATATCCTTATTTCCTATCATATAGGTGGATTATCTACTATTAATGATCCATATTCCTGTGTGATCAAATGATTTGAAAGTAATCTCTACACCCAAATCATGGTTATCCTTTTTCTTTTTTGATACATGTCATTGAATGATATTATTGAAATTATTTAGAGTATAATGGACCACCATCATATTTCAATTATGAGAATTGATTTCATGTTTTCAAATCATTTGAATATTCCTTGAGTTGTTTCATACTACCATCTTGAGTCTATTTTGAATCATTCCTCTATACAGTTTATGTATAATATTTTTCCATGTGTCAAAATCCATTACACCAGAATCAGTGACCATAGAATGATATCCTGTAATATTGATCTCTATTTGGATTTCACTATTGCTCATGTTCCCTTCAGTATCTCTTACCTATGAACATACATTTTTTGACTGTCCCATCTTTACACAACAATAACACCTGGTGAGTAGTGAATTATTGTGTGTAATTGATGCACTACTAGTTGTCACTTGGTATTATCTAAATATCCCAATTCTACTTTATACCTAAACCAATATTCAACCTTGGAGTTGTATCTTATGGTCTGACTTCAATTATCAATGTATTCTGTTTGTAATAAATCCCCACACTAGCTTTATTGTTTTGATCTATCAATTTCTTTATCTGAAATTCTATTTTCTATTTCATAGGAACTTTGAAATCTACTTTTTCACTTTATATCACCTTCATGACATGCTTTCCTAGTGTTAATATGTTTTCCTAATATTTTTCATTCATTTGTAGGCTATCAACTTCCTCTTCACGATCTTCAATTATTCTGACTCAATATAAAACTGTGATAGCTATAATATTGATAATCCTACACTATTTTTAAATATTTATATTATACTCAATGAATAATGCTGAGTTTTCTTGATTTTCAAATTTATGATATTCAATTTCCACCTCCAGATCAGAATTCTATTCTTCATACTATTACATATAGAGTATGGTATCATTAACCACCAGGATGGATGTTTTTTCTCTCAAAATCTCTCTCTATTCATGTGAAGCTTCTAATTTGATCTGAAGGTTATTTCTCCCATAGACGTATTCTTCATCATTACCACTTTATTTCTTTTTTTGGAATTTTTGTCTAATTCCACCATAACATCTACATCATGATTCTTTCAGTCATATATCTCATCTACTTCAAATTCTTATAAACTATATTATTCCATTGATAGTAAATTCTACTTTATAAAGAAATTTATCTTCATATTCCTCCTACCTTTCACATTTTATGAAGTACTATTCATAGAAATTTCATTATCACACTTATAATACTCTTGAAACATCTTACGACAAGTTGATACATGATGTCCAACAATTCAACATCGAAATCATGAAAGTGAAAGATTCCCTTTAAACATTCATCTTCCTCTATATAGATTTGTGGATAGGAATAACATAAACTCATTCAAAATTTATTCACCAAGATTACCTTAAGTACTCATCTTCATTATGTCCTTTAATTATACTTATTTGGACTCCCCTTTAAGATAGAATCATTATCATCATTTCTCATTTCCTTTGCAATAAGAGTATTTCTTAAGCTATCAAATGTCAATACCTTGGTATCTTTATCCTCTAATAAATAGAAATTTAGAATGAACCTATGTTGGAGTATTCTTATGACATACTTAAAGATATTTGTATCTTTGATATGTTCTTCATTTTCAATCATGTGTTCCACGATAACATTCACCTAATCAAAGAATTCATCTACAGACTCATTGCAGTGCATTATCATGTCCTCATACTTGCCCCACTGAAATTTCATCATAGATTAATGTACTTTAGATTTTCATTACTAAATTTTAGGAAGATTATCCAACATAGAATGTAATAACATAGATGATACCAACTTCATATATATGGTTTTGGATAATTCTCTACCCGAAGGCATTGAGTCCTTTAGAATAAGAAACCAATTCTCTATGTTATGATTTTACTGAATCTTTACCATCCATACTAATAGAAATACCATGAATTATAGTTTTAAATACATTCATATCTAATTATCAAAATATCTAATTCTTTCAAATCAAGAAACTATTTTCATAAAATATGGTAATCTCATTGTAATTAACTCATTATATTTCTTTTGATGAGAGGGAACCACTAACTTTTATCCTTTCCCACTGATACAAAATGTTATCCAAATCAAATTAAATACCCTATGATATGGGTGAATCATGTTTTAAAATATTAAAACATCTTCCATTAGGATCTTGTTTCTTTATTAAAAAATTCTAATCTCCCTTTCCAATAGTAATGTATGAGCATAAATGAAAACTTTCCCAAGACACGTCAATTTTACATGGTTCACCAACATTTGGATATGTCCAAAGGGAATGTAATCATAATTCTCCTATGTATCAAATACACTAAATTACACTACAGTTACAAATTTTAGATTATTCTCATTGTCTATAGTAACATACAACTAAACACAATATGAAATCACACTGCTCTCACTAGTGATGTTTACTCACTACTCCTTCAGAAGTATATTACTTTTCTTAGTTTAATCAATGTGTTTCACATATCATTTGGAAAATAATTATGTTCAAATTTTATCCACTTGATTAATTCAACATTACTCTATATTTAATGGGAAATACCTTTTTGTTTGTGTGTGGTATACTTTCACAAAAACCATTTCCCAACCTTCATTAAACTTCCCAATTCTACACAGAACATTTTTCTTTCATGTTTCTCTATACTTTTTTTGAAGATGAATACCTGTTATAAGGTCAATAAATTTACAAAGATAACTCCATTAATGATTCTAAAAACATTTATGATTCTCAAATATTTTACCATGATTATATAGCCTTCTCAAAACTTTATTTCCCCTTAAAATAGATGATATTATAAAATCATTTGTGCATGATACATACTTCAAAAACAAACCTTGTGAATTTGGAGCCTTTTTATTTTCTTTATGAATTTTTAAATCAAATAAGGGGGTATATAACTATTTATATAATTTCCATAAATTTTTCAAAACATTAAAGCTCACCAAAACCGTTTCTCAAAGATGTTTTTTCTTGTTCGTGAACCTCCCTATCCTTAAAAATCCATCAAAGAGTTTTATTTTTCCTGAATATTCTTATTATAATGTTAAAAACCATCATTACTTAATGTCTCAGTAATATTTTTTGAACCTCAAAAACTTCTCAAATAAACCTTGTTTTTTGAAATAGTAGACCTTATTGAAATAATAAACATTCAAGAAATGGTTCCATTTTGTATAAAAATATTTTTTTTACCACATTTAGAGCATACATTCCATTGTTTTTGATATTATTCAACATAACTTGTAAAAAATATATCTTGATTTCCACAATAAGACTTATCAACCTTTAATATCAATAAAAAAATCAGCCCAAAAATACTGTAAAGTTACCTTGATGTATGTTTTCCCAGTAATATGTTTGAAATTTTTGGGCAACATGCAATAGAGAAAACAAGATCATTGTTTGTGGTTCATTTCTGGTGTTATAATATATTTGGGAAATTTTCATTATAATTTTTTTATAATACTCTAAATTGAATTGTTTATAGTATTACCGTTTTAATGAAGAACAAGTTCTATAAGGATAAATATTCATATAAGAAGTGAAATATTTCCTGTTCAATATGATTTAGGATTCTTGAAGATTTTAATAATGGTTATAATTAGGGTGGTCACTAATGTGATTTATGATCTACAAAAGCTGTATTAAATGAAAATGGGAAGATGAAAGAACTTTTAAATAATGAATATAAATCCTTGTGTATAAATTTGAAAATGTTTAAAAATTAGATTACTCTCGAGAAGGTTCAAACTGGTAAGAGATATTTTGACAAAATGATAAATTAAGAATATATTTAATGAAATTATATGAATTGATATATGATTGATATTTAAAAATGGAATACTAATATTAAGAATCCATGTGGAAATTCCAAAAATTGTTCTTTAGTTTTATAGAAATGTGTGGTGATTTGGAAAGTAGATTTAAAGATACAAAAGAAGATGGAGAAAGCATGGGTAAATAATTATAAAAATGGTAGAGAGAAGAATTCACATGAACAAGTCTAATTTCATGATTTTTTATAAATAAATGAAAACTATTCTGTTTCTAATGTTTATTGTGTTATATGAAAGATGATCATAAATAGTAACCAATGAAATTGGACAATCTTGATAGAATAAGAAGATAACGTGAAGAAAAATCAAAAAATTATGGGAATGATGTTTGATATCTTAGAGAAGGAATAAGAGTATATTAGGATATCTATCCTACTAAATATCATATTTGTTTTTTCAATTAAATGTGACATAATAAATGGTGGAGAAACAAGGTTGAGTACAAAAAATATACACAATATTTATTAAATATATAATAATTTTATTTTGACTTAAAATTAATGAAATTATAGTTTAACCATGATCTTTGGGGAATAACTTTAAAAGGGTTGAGTGTTTTTATTTTTTGTACATAAACTTTTGAGAAATCATCATCCTTGAATTTCTTTTGAAAATGGTATACTAAATAAACATTATTTAAAATCATCACTGATGAATTTCAATAATGTGCTAACAAAATTGGATAGTATGAAGATGAAGATTCCATACTATTGTGGTATATATAATATTAATATTATGCATTAAATAATTGCATCCTTGTGGAATATGTGGAAGTTTGGAAATCCTAACAACTACATAAATAATTCCATTATGGTGTATTCTCTATATTGGAACATCTTGAAATACATTAAAAATAGATTCACCATTATGAATATGTTGAGGAGCGATTACTTTTATGGGGATAGAATTTAATAATGATTAATAATCAACTATAAAATATTATCACATGAAAATATGATTTTCAAAAAAATTCTTGAAGGTGTCTTCATTGAAAAGAGATTTTTATCATAATCTACCATCCTTGATAATAAAATCAAGATTCAACATAATGGGGGTATTTTAATCAATGAACAAAAGTGAATTTTTTAAGAACGTACAAGGCCATTGCAAAATATTTATATGTTTGAAATTTTTTAATTGGTGAATACAAATGATAAAGGTAATTTAGGATTGAAATATCTTATAAGAATATGTATATGAATTGATATTTATAAAATTTCTCATCTTGAACACGGTTTCAGTGACACTTCAAGATAGATTGTAAGGGGTTTCAATTTTGATTGGTATTAATTTCAATTGACTATAAAGAACTATGTTTTCAAAATCTAACCCTTTATATTTCTACACTAATAATGGAACCATACACTTTGAGTGGAATATTTAATGACACTTTCTTATGTTTGAATTTATACCCTTTCTAATATACTTTTTATTTCATTTCAATAAGGATGGATGAAGTACAATGAAAAGTTTTATAGAAAAATTAATGAGAATGAAAATAAAAATTTATAAGAACATTTTATGAGAATATCTTGACATGTCATTGAAAGATGGTATTGATAATAAATAAAATATTGGGGGTTATAAGCCCACTTTCTGGGTGTTTTTTTATTTTAAATGACAATAAATTATTCTCTAGGAATAAGTATCATTAAATTATGTTAACATATTTATGAATAAATTGGTTTCAAGAAGAAACTTTGGGACTATGATGTGTTTATTATTAGTGATGAAGATCCTAAGCATGGAGAAGTAGGATATCCTATGTATTGTGTTCCTAGTATGGTGATTAGTAAATACATGAAAAATATGTTAGAAGATGGGTTTAATGATTTAAATTTCCCTAGATATTTTATTAATAAATATATGATGAAAGATTTTTCACAAGGTTTGTCTATGGATGTTTGTATAAAAAATTAGATACTTTCATGTTAGATGATTCCTATTGAAGTATATATCATTATTAGGTCAATCAGGATTTAGGATATTTATGAAGTTATAAGAAGATTATATGGTCAATATAAGGTTTCATTAAGTGATAAAATATATTAGGTGAAATGAAAGATGATCTAGTAAGACCACTCCCATAATAGAAGAAATTTCGGTGAATCTAGGCTACAACCATATCATGGGGCTTATTTTGATGTCAATGACCAATATGGTAAATTGGAAAGGGAAAATTACCATGGTGGTCCATATTTTGGTATTTTATTACACTTTTCCATGAAGGGTATAATAAAGATATCATTCCTATATTAGAGGTGATTGTGGTTAAAATGTGAAATTGTAAGCCAACCTGGTCTTGTAGACTATGGTGTATTCCACGATGCTCAATGATTTGATGAAAAATTTCCAATGTGTTTTCAAATGTCCATATTGATGAATCTTCCTTCAAACCATTGTACTGCATTGAAGACATTTATTTTGATGGAGTCAAACATGGTATAGACAACACTTGTCTTTGGAGTGGTCAGGATTGATAGCTGAAGCAGCATGCCAAAACATCTTTGATAAGGATGTCCATGATCATGGTTCTTGTTATTTTAAAGTAAAAATTAAAATTACTATCGACCAATCAATGGTTCATGGTGTTTTGTGATGAGAATAAATATTTTTAGGAAAAATAACTCAATATATTCATTAATAGTTCATCAATGATAATAATCATGTGTCATCATTTTTGGTCCATGATCCAATCTAGAGGTCAAATATTCTTGTAGAATTACTCAAATGTATTAATTGTGTATTAATTCAACACTGAAAGTTATTGGATAGAGTCATCATCATGTTTTATATAATATAAAACAATCATACATGTGGATATTAAATTCATATGGATATCATGGAATAATAAAAATTAGGATTATTACATGTTTAAAAATGTAGAGACTTCTTGGTTATTTGCATACAGTTTATAAGTAGTTATAGTGAATTTGAAATAACCAAAAAAGTAGAACTAAATTTTAAAAACAATAAAAATTAATTAATTAATTTTACTCCAATACTATATTTCCTTTTTAAATGTGGAAATATATTTTAGTTCTGGTTGAAAGCCAAAACTTTTTGTGTGAAAAGAATGAGTTTGACACTATAATGTTTGAGAAATATTCTTCTATCTAGAGATAGAATTGATACAATTCAAAACTGAAGAAATTATTTTTATATCAAAGAAGATAAATCCAGTGTATAATGGTTTATGAAATAAATAATATTAATGGAAGAAGATAAAAAGTATAAGAATCAGTTTTGGAGAAATGTGACTGTGCAGTGGAGAAGAAAATGAACATATTTATTGAAACTAGTGTAATATTGGATGTGACATTACATTATAATGTAAAAATAAGTGTTTTGTTCATATAAATTTTTATAAAAAATTAAGTGAAAAAATCTTTGTATGATGTTGTGTAAGAGAAAAATAGTAAAATGAGAATGAAGTAGAATATTGGCAATAATATTTGAGTATCATTGCGTATGAAACATTATTTCATTATTACATATTTTATTAATCTATCAAGATAATTATATGATAAATAAATGGGATGTTGTGGATTATAGGATGAACCAAACATGGGTTCAATGATAAAGCATGACCAAATGTATTCTAATATTTATACTAGTTGTTCATGTGATCTTATTAAAATCATGCTCTTACTAAGTAATAATATTTTGTTTTGAAAGGTGAACCCTGTAAATCTTCATGTATCTGATGTGTGTGTTCAAAATTATGTCTTGGATGAAAAACAAACAAGATAGATAGATATTGATTGATAAGGCCAATAAAATCATCATCTAATAGTTAAAGAGGTAAAAGTGAGAATAAGGGATTGATAATGTGATAATTAGGACACCTATACTAATTTTCCCTCTCTCAGTGTATAAAATATCCCCAAATAATCCTCTGATTATTCTCATCAATGTGATTCCATTCTATAAATTATTTCTTTCATAATGTGGATCAATCATCATGAATTAAATATCAATTGATTTTTCTCCATGGCCAATAAGATCTGTGGGGTATAAGTAATCATGTATTTCTATGATAATGAGGAAAATCTATTTTATAGGTTTGATGGAAGATTATTTATCCCAACCCTCTCATCTTATATGACTCAATTATTCAATATTGGAACCATGTTCACCCAAAACTTATTAGATCATCTAATCATCCTTTCTAGTCCAATTGATAAACCATAAACTATAAGGTAATATTAAAAATACTTAGCCCCATCCTTAGTTTTTCCAATTCAATTACCAATTGATAGTACAAACATGAAAGGGTAACTTAGATGTATGTATCACACAACTAATTTTTTGTTCTTTTTTTCCTAGTATAAATTTCAATAAAACATTAAACTTATCAGAATTGATCCTAGTAATATGATATGAAACTATAAGTCATTATAGTCCTTTATGGTCAACATTAAGATTCAATACATTTGGCCATTGACATATGAACTTGAAATGAACTTGGTTAATCCTTGATGAATTTCATTAAAATGGTCTTCATTGGGCCATTCATGCATAACCTTAAAAGGATCCAAATTGAACATTGTTAAATGATTTTAAAAGGTTTAAATTTTACCATTAATAGTTACCAAACCATGTGGGTTTGGATTTACCTTACATGGATATGTAAGAATCTCTTCTCATAGGCCTGATCCCAACTACACTTCATCTACAACCTTCATAGATAGTGATAACTTATATATTAACCAAAAGAGCATCATTAATCCATGGTTTCATTAAATGAGGGGGAATATAGAAAACCATTTATAAATAAAGATGTTCACATCATTAAAAAGTATCAAACAATCATTTTCACAATGATGGTAATGATTATTATTGTTGGGAAGGGTTTTAGGAATACATATAAAAACTCTATGTGGTTATTATATTAGACAATAGGGACCCACATGGGATGACATGACCTCATGTACTATTGACCTCAATGTATAATTTGATTTTTCTTTATATCACCCCAAAAAATTACCTACCTTTGAAAAGTATCTCCACAGTCACAGAGAAATGTGGGTGTGAAGAAACATGCTTATATAAATGGTGAACATTAAATAAAATCATTTAGCTATGATAGATTTTTATAGAATAAATAGTCATTTTTTATTTTTTATTTATTTTTACATTCAGTTTGTTTTTCCCATTTAACTATATACCATGAATACAATTGGAATCATCACTTAATAGATTAATGCACTATAGATTCTCTAACTGAGTTGGGAGAAGTGTATAATCGATCCCTGTTCTTGTACATTTTTTGTAGATGACACCTAATCATATTTTTGGCTACAATGACTGATGTGGCCATACATTGTCAATATACTCTATCTATATAAAAAACCTTCAAATGAAATTGTTGAATAATCTCTTTTGGGATTAAAACCATAATGGTCTCATCCCAACATTTAAGGTAGCTCGTGAGAACCTCTAGGAGATGAATGGCTACCAATCATCTCATTGATGACAAGCCAGTGGGAACCAAGTGGAAAATGCTTCCACATCCAAAAAATTCAATATTCCTTCACTAAATTGAAGAAATATCTATCTACCCTACCATTTAATGTTTTTGTAATATTTTACACATATATATACAACTTATTGGTAGATTCCCAATGGATCTCCCATCTAAAATTTATATATCATGTGTTTCATGGCACAAAAACCTTATGATACATTTAGGAGGTTATGTTGGAGATCCTAACCCTAGATTGTTTGGCCAGGAATCCCGAGGCAAGGGGCCTCTATGACAATTTTACCATTAAACACTGTGATTAGGACAACATATTTATTCTGAAAAGAACCTATAATATTTTTCACAATATCTTGATGAAAATCGAGCAGTAGCCTAGGAGGGATCCATCCAATAAATGTTTCTTCCCACATAACATAACCCTAATTATATTTTAGTGTCAATTCATTTTTTTCTTATTGAAATAATCTAGATGGAGGTCCCAATAGGAGAAATTCATGATCACAATCCAAGAGAAATCCATTACCCCTATCGATTATATAATTGTTTAGTCACATTTTCATACTCTGATCATAGACCGACGATAATATAGAGTCTCCCATTTCAAAAATTCTCTAATATTGAAAAGCTAGACATGGGGTTGAAACTATAGAAAATTCTCATCAAAAATAAAAAGAAATCATGGCTTGAATTTTCATTATTGCAGTACTACTTCAATTTAATTTAATGGTACACTATAAATCAACTATCACAAATACCCTCCCTGAGATGTTGGAAGAATCAAACATTATGTTCCACCTCAATGTATAAAATAGAAAATTATCAGCTATGGAAGTCCTCCATATGAAAAAACTAAATTTATGGAACTTTATTGTCCTCCCTATATCCCTCAATGTGGAGTTCCTCCCCATAACTGTAAAAGGATCCTCTATGGAATTTCTACTCGGGATAAAAAAAATATTAATTTCTTAAAGGTTCTCCTCATTTATATGGTAAAATTGTCCTCCCCATAGCATAGGTATTTATCAAAAAAATTAACATCTCTTACTAATCCATAGAATATTTTTAACTACACAGTCCATCCCCATAGTAATCAAATATAAAATGAGAAACATTGAGGTCATCCTTGTAAAGATATTTGATAAATTTACAATCATGGATGCCCTTCTAGTAAAGAACTTGTGAATTAATTTGGAGGTCCTCCCAATGGTGTATGTTGTTAAGCAACTCCCTATGAGAAATATTATTACCATAGTAGAGGTCATCCCAATAAAGATGAACTGAGATTCAACAACCATAGAGGTGATCCCAATGTCACTCATTGTGATGGTTCTCAAGATGGATTATCTCCTTTGAAGAAAGGTCCTCCACATGTTTAAATAATTCAAAAAAATCCCTCATATTGAGTGGTAGTCAAGAATTTGATGTAATATACACCAGGAATGCTATCATTTGATAACAATATTTTTATAAAATTAATGGAAAACAGTAAAGAAATGATCATCATTTGGGTCTCTCCTAAACTATGCACCCTTAAATTAAAATTGTGGTGCTCAAACTGATCACAATACCCTCAAAAAGTAGTTAGATTTGTAGGGTTATGGTGAGAATATGTTTTATAATAATTTATGGAGGATAAATAAAAATCCATAATAATATGGATAGAATTGGAGGAAGATAAAATACTAATCATGTTCTCTCCCATGGAAACTACTCAGTATGAAATTCTAGAATCATTGAAGGGGGAATACATTACTTGTGTCCATCACATCTGCTAGGATACTCTTAATTATATTGAGTACTAAAATCTACTTTATGGGGATCAATATAACCATCTCAAGGAACTAGATGTATTATGCCACTAATTTTACCTAGACTCCCTATTAATGGCAGGAAGTCCTTAATCAAGATAACAGTGTGACTATCTCTAATATAACTACCTCAATAGTTTAAGGATTCGCTACTAAATGGTGTATAATGTTCTTCTTGATATGCATCTTAATGGTTGGATAAAACATGATGTATTTTATTTCACTATTTTTACCAACCAGCAAGTCCAAACAAGAAAATTTTCATACAATGCTACTACTTCAGAGAGTGGAGTGTTCATGAGGTCATTCACTTCATTCTTCTTAGTAACCAATAAGGCAAAACATTTTTTAGAATACTCTACTAAATGTTTTAAAATGTCCTTCCTAATAGGCATATCAAAGGGAGGGGAAAAGCTGAAATCTTTTATTTCACAAACCTTATAACCGTGTATACTAGTTTTTTAATACTAATAAATCCTACCATTCTAAACTCTCAAAAGATATTTACCCAATATGAATAATCTATTGACAATATTTTTCACCAATACTCGAATAACATGATATAGACATCCATTGTAAGGTATTAAATTCAATAATAATGAAATAATCTATTTAAACAAGAACTCATCTCTCTTTAAAATATATTTCATCTAATACATGTGGGGATAAAATCCAAAAAATCTAAATAAAATGGTGGAAACTACCCCAAAAATAGTACAAGATTTTTCCTTGCCTATATGGATAGAGGAATTTTTACCTTGACCACAATATTGAGAGCCACCAAACACATAATATAGTGTAATCACATTGGTATTAGAGAATATTATTCCCTAAATCCTAATAGTGTGTTTTAGTTTTACCCTCCCCTCCTCTAAGAAAGATATTTATTTCTAGAATATGAGAAGATTAATTAACAATTTCCTGGTAATTTTTTCTACAAATGTTTTAGGACAGATCACCTTCACTAGGAACATGTTTAGTGAAATCAATTGGATATTACTTCATGATTAAGATAAAAAAAATTAATTCCATAGAGAGAGTTGAGGAGATGGGGAATAAGATCAATTGAATTATAAATCAAAATAATCTCTAAAAATGTAAAATGTGGAAGAATATCATGAAATGTCCTTTGAAGGGTACTCAACACTGATACAGATCCCTAATATTAAAATGTTGATGGGGAATATATATTATAAAAATTTGATTCAATTCAATAAATTTAATTGATTCAAACCAAATAAATAACATGAAACATGATATTTTTGTGGATAAACATGGTGAGGATGCAACTGTTCAAATTGTGGTCCACCCTGAAATATGAGAAGATGGTGAGTGTAACCAGCACCAATGACAGAATCATGACATACGAGATACGTTTAATATCTAACAACCACATTTTTAGTCACCATCTTATAAATATAAGTTAAATTTTTTGAATCACTCATATTCCATCCACTAATTAAATATGTTGATCATCTTTCCAATAATTATAAGGTCACTTAATATGATGCTAAGTAATAGAAATTGAGGAAATTCATTTCTAAAATGCTAAAATATGATATACCAATTGATTAAAACTATCAATAAATATAATAAATTCCTCCTCTTATGGATCCCCTTTAAAAATAATGACATTTTTATCATAAATAGAAAAATATACTTATTTTTCAAACAAGGGGCCAAAATCATTTTTCTCTAACCCCAAGAGCCATAGATTATTAAGAATTTTTGATATTGCGGTAAAAGTCATTACTATTTCAATAGATTTAACCCAGGTTGACCCAATTCAGTCATCCATAACAAGAAAAGATAATCTGACCATAAAATGTGCCATTAAATGCCTCCACGTGGTTGTCAACACTCAAGACAATCCCACAAAAACTCCTAGAATCTTATGAGTCAATTATAGCTCGAACTAAATCAATGAATGGGTGATTTTCACCAGCTAATCTGATGGGAAACTCATATCCTAATTTGGTGGAATTGACTCCTCCTTCACATAGGTTTTAAATACCAATTCCAAAACATTCAATGATATGGTAGATCTAGAGAAACATCTCTAACATTTTACATCATGTTAAAGCCCTATTCTAGGAATATAAAAGTTAATGAAGTCAAAAAAATATTGGTTGGTTCATAAAAATTTTATAGGGACCCACATTATTCTGGTACAACATTATACAAATAGTTTATTTCTAATTTTCAAAATATTCAATGAAAATTTATTTACATATTAATCTTGAAGGTAAGGAAAATGATTATCCATGGCCTTTAAATTTATAAAAAATTTATTGGTTTTGGGTTTTATTTGCACGTGTAAAGGATTAAACCATTCCCAAATTATGTTACTTCTATCAACATAGTTGTTATAGATATACATTGAAAACACTTTAAATGACCTAAAACCCCTTCTCATTACCTTGAGATACCCAGAAAGATTTGAGATTATGATAATAGTGTAACAGTTAGATGATTCCATTTGACACTTTAAATATAAATCAAGGTTTATTCCACTAATGTGGGGGGAAGAAATTTGGTAAAGTGGATATTGTAACTTTTATATTTTATCAAAAAATAAATCCAAATACAATCCCTAAGATCGCACATTATCACATGGTACCTCCCGATAAATAATAGAAATAGTATTAGTTCCCCTATAGGGATTAAAGGAAGGAAAAACTGATATAACATTAAAACCAAGATAATAATGTTTAATCCTTTTAAAAGATACATGTTCTTAGATTTTCCATACCACCCTAGATAAAAAATTACACTTCTAGAGATCAAGATACCCAATTAATTCATTTTGAATAACTATATTTATTATTGTTCATTCCAGTGGATGGTGAGGAATAATATCCAAAAATGATTCATCTTAATAGAATTACTCTATAACAAAATTATAATCAGTAATATAATGTTGGGAAAACCCATTGCTTCAATGACCCTAGTCTATACTACACAACATTAGGAAGAAGAAATGTTGAATGATTTTATGAATATGAATATGACTAAATTATGTGATTGGATTACAAGGGACTCAATTAATATTGCACATGAAATCATCATGGCATAAGCAAATAAATTGGTTGTTGAAATATTTCCCTCTAAATCTCAGATGACAGTACTATTCACTCCATGATCATAAAAAACTTGATGCGACCATTGTTAATAGATAATGAAACATGAATAGTAACCCCCAATGATAACAAAACCAGTAAAAACCCATGTATATTTTCTACCCCTATCACTAGGAGGATGGGAAGTAGCCAAGTTAATGGATTTTTTATCTGATAATGAGTCACAATAATACTTAATTAATTTCATTCACATGAGATGAACCTTAACTAATTAAGAGGACACATATGAACCTATTTTCTCCATAAATGATTTGGGATATAGTCCATATAGGTTGAGGAAGGTGTGTTTATTGATGACCCTAGTGTTTGGGTTTTATTCCCACTAAATACATACAAGTATCTGATACCTAAATACAAGGGATCTAATAAGCTCAATGAAAACATAAATTAGATCTTGATTCCTATAAAACTAATTTTAATATAATCATACTAGTGAACTATAAATCAGTAACCATCAAGATATGGGAAGTCCAATTCATCTGGACTCATTAATATATACAACAACACCCAAATCCATCTAATGGAGGTAATTACTTACACAACCATCATTGTGTCCTAATTTTAATATAAGAGAGTGGTTTCATCACAGGGGATACAGATCGTTAGCCCAGATATAGGAAATTGTGAAATATTCCTCTAATATCCCAAATTAACTCTTAATAATATATCCCATTAACAACTCTAAATAACTCTACTGGTAACTAATTGTGGAACCCTCAAATAACTAGGATTAAATTATTAAATTCACCACTATAGAGACATATAATTTGAATAAGGTATCTACTGTGTGTTGCATAGTCATTTAACTTACTAAAAATGAAAAAAAAACTTCTTTATAGGGATACATTAGACCCTATTATGACTTTCTAGAGCTTAATGATGTCAAAATTAAATATTAATTAGTATTTAATTGTTATGAAATCAATATCATAATAATATGGACCCTCATCTATATGGTCTATATAGAATCTGATTAGTTTCCCTTCAACTAGATAATCCAGGTATATAAAAAGAGTGAGTGTAGGTTACTCAAGAGGATAATGTTATATATCTATTTTGGGTACCCCAATTCCAACTTCTATAGCATGGTAGCCCTCTAGGAAATGACATGAAATGCCTTAATTGGAAGTCCACGGATTCATGTGTAGACATCAATAACATCTTCTTATCATCATTGATTGAATATCATTATTTATGGGAAGGATGGGAAACTATATAGTGTATATTCCCCTTTTGAATAGATTAAATCTCCATAATTTATTGTAGGATATTATAAAAGATATGGAAACCCTATTTAAAACAAATCCACCAAATCATGGCCCTTAATGGTTTGGAAGATGATATTATCAACCATTGGTGTAGTCTTGATTATAATTTGTGATTTCATTGAACTAAATATAGGAAAAAACTCTATATAATTGAAATAACTAGATCATATTGGAAAATTTATTGGACCCTCTAATTACATTCCTCTCATGTGATGGCCAAGTAAATTATTCCTTTGAGAATCCATCACTAATAGAAGAATTGATCTCCATGTAGTCTCTGTGGATTAATATGTATTTTGAGAACCTTCAATTGAATGTGGGTTTTACTGATATTCAATTGACACACCAAATAATATTAGATCATATATATATGGAAACGAGGATTAAGAACTATTTCTTATATCCATATTATCTTATCTACACTTCACAAAAACTCTCATCCCATAGATGAACATGATCCCAATGGGAGTGATAATGCCCCCACAATATCTTTTAAATATCATTAGGAGAATCTATCTTCCCCTTATAATGATTTCAATAAATATGAGAACTATATCAGGGGTCATCCCCCAGTACTTGAAAAAAGTATCCAGAATATCCTCAATGAACTTCACCATGTGAATTTAGGCATGGAAGAATATATTTTTCTCATATTAATAAATTTCAAAATGTCCCTTCAAGAATCCAAAAAGTGAATTAATTTTAAAAAGAAACACTTAGGTGCGTTTTCATAGAATTAAATGGAAATAACTATGTTAGATACTCAGGTTTCTACTCATATTTTTGTCAGGTGACTCATGTTGTTAAACATATCAAATTAAATTTAAATTATTTCTTTAATATCTATAATATAACATGAACCCTTACTCATCTCTTGTAGAATGTTAATAGATTAAAGTGTGATTTTAATTTTAAATTAAAATTTATAAATAAAAACTAAGAAATAAAAATTTGGCGATTTTGAATTAATGAGCTAGGTAGATAAAAAAATAACAAAAAACATATATATAAATTGAAAGTTTGATCAATCAGGACCAACTTGGGGAAATCCTTTGATACATAGCCATCATTATTTCACATAAATGTTTTAAATATTTTTAATCCCTATTTTATACCACCTAGAACAAAAATGGTATATGAGTCATACATATATAATTCCTAGTTTTTTTGGGAAACACAATGTGATTCGGCAACTACTATTGATGTTGTGATTTATACCTAATTTTATAACCAATAGTTATTATGGAAACACAAAATAAATCAAAGTGATCTATAGGTAATTATAATATTTAAGTGTATTATGATGATATATATTTTCATGTACAATTTATTTTCCATATGAGTTTAATATAGTGATATGATCTATATAAACGCCATGACTGAAATAGGGGATGATGGGCGACTGATCTGTACAAAATCGCATGAGCAGGTACCCAAAAACATGATTATTTGAATATGAAAGTGAAATACCAGTATACAAATAAAAATTAATTGATTATAGTTAATGGGTAGAAATAAAATACTCCTAGAATTAAAATGATCATATAATTATTAAAAATATAAAACTCGTGATTTATACCAATTTTATACCCAATTGATCACATTGAGAAAATAACTCTATAGGAGGGGAGGAATCCATATGATTGGTGGTTGAACATCAGAGAACTCAAAAAAATAGACGATATTTTCCAACTATTAGAACCACTTGAACATCAACCTAAAACACACCTCTATAATTTTTTTGTAAATATATGCAATATATAAATGTACATGGCATTTAGCTTTTATCTGGACATTTTCCATTCATTTAGAAAAAAGGTTGGCATTGTATTGTTTTTCAGTAGTAAATTGTGGGTAGATAATGTATAATCCCTCTATAAATTTAATTTCTTACTATATTATCCCACCATCCAACTCTAAAAAAATAATATGGAGAGTTTTATTCATTATAAATAGCTTTTTTTTGGAACACGGTTGTGTACTCAGCGGATATGCTCCATATGAATTCATATAGTAAATTATGTATAGTTTTTATTTACATAGCCTATATGTATTAATTTTTATCCAAATTTATCTTAATGTATGAATTTAACAATTAAAACCATAAATATATCTAAAAATGATAAATTAATAATTGGATCCTAAAAAGAACACAAAATTAGTATTATCTGAATTTTTACTCAATAAAGTACACCAAAATATTATATATAAATTGGTTGCATAAAATCCCCCACGCTTAATATTTTTCGTTCTCTTGAGTAAAATATTAACATAAAATAAAATAATACATACCCAAACAAGGGGTGAATTAAATTAATTATTCTTATAAACATAGATTCATAACAAAAAATTTAAAAAACTATAAACATCTTCAATTTATCTTATGTAAATCATGATTCATATATAATTTCAATTTAAAATATTCTTTCACTTTCAATAACATTATTCAACCTTTTATTAGTATTCATTCATATTATGGTCTAACTAACCAAAAAATTATGTTAACTATCTCCCAAGTTTCAAATATGTTAATATTATGTCCATATCATAAAAATTAAATTCAAACCAAAGACATGGTAAAATAATAAATCTCTACATAAGATACAAAAAAAATTGTTCCAATCATGATAATTTTCAAGGAATTCTATTGAGGGTTTGGGTTTTATCATAGAATATAATGTATAAAACACCATTAAAAATGAAATTAATATTCCTCACACAATTTTCCAAATATAAATCAACCAACCTAGTTTCCATTATCAATTAAAATGGATAAAGTCATATAAATTAAAGTAAAATGAAATATTATTGTGATTCTTTATACATTTTTTCATTTTTTATATATGTTTTTCCATTTTAAAGAAGAATTAGGGTCTAAATGAAATATAATAAAATATAAGTAAATTTTGGACTATACATAAAATGGTTACATCTCCCAAAATTCCAATTAATAAAACTTATCCCCATTATAATTCAAAAATTAACATGTCCCCTAACATATATTTTAGACGACAATCATGAAATAAATTCAATAGTAATGGAAGGTAGGGAAACTAATCATGTAATGTGGCTAAAATATATGGTATTACATATCTATTGGGGATTTAAAATTAACAAATTATGGCTATGTCTGGAATGTGGATAAAAAAATTTCTCCATATCAAATAAACACTTCACCCACACGAGCACATTTCCTTGTTCTCAAAATATTTGATAATGGATTAAACCAACTTAAAGATGTCAAAAAATATTATTCAACTTGATAATGGTGTACTGGGGATATCATGATAAAATTGGTTTATAATACCTCTCAAGATGAGAAAAAAAGTTGTAACTATTGATTAATTCATGGAATGAATAAGATGAATCAGTTTATCAAGTGAAAATTTTCAAGAATTAAAAATTGTGAATTATAATTATATATACATTCATGTTAAAATCAGACTCAAACATAAATTATAATTTTCATTAATAATAATTACTGATGTATTTATTATTTTTATTTATAATTGATAAAATTCTAACATGTTGAAATATTTTTCTACATAAAGATGTATTCTAAACCTGTTAAAAGTTAGTAACTAGTGTTATTTAAAGATATATTCACCTAAACATATTTTCACACATGGTACCCATGTGAAACACCAAGGTGGATAAAACAGATACATGTTGATAAGGTACCATATTTGGGAATAAGTAAAAAAATTTAATATATAAATTTATGTAAAGGGTATTTGAAACAAAACATCCACAGGTTGAAGATATCTAAATAGTTAGAAAGAGTCGTGTGGAGATGCAATCAGGAAGTATGAAAGAATGTGTGTCATGATTCCCAAATTGAGTGTGATTTTTATAATATAAAAACAAATATATTGAATATTCAAGAATTTTAGCAGGAAGAATAATAGTAAATAATAATACTAATTAGGGCCAGAAACATTTACTATTGGGCCCTAGAAGAGGTAATGTTGTTTTATGGTGTCCCATGAATAGAAGAAACTATGATTGATAAAACCAAAGTTTTTAGGTCTGAAGATTGGATTGGGCCTTAGTATAGCTATTTTAATATCATTGACACATCACTCTCTCACATTTTGGAGTCATGTTGGTTATGTGGCCTTAGGAATGTCTCCCCATGGGCTACAGGTTGGCAACTAGTAGTGAGGGTGTAAAGAATATTGCGAGGAAACTATACCCTATGGTATAAGTTTTCAGTAATAGAGGAAAATAATAACAATATACTGGAATCGACATGAATAAACCAATAACCATCAAATATATAATAACTGATAAATCATACAATCTAAATAATAATCGATTCACTTAATTACAAGATTAAAGTATCTAAATGAAATATTTAATTACATAAAACATATAAAACTATAAAGATAAAAGTCTCAAAATCACTAACGTTGAGACCCTTATTGGTCCTATCTCCAAAATCCAACCCTTACAACAAGAAAAAAAATAGGGTCCCCTTACCTTTTCAATATATGTATCCATGAAATCTACCAAGGTACCAAATGGTGGCCCAAACAAGGCATGACTACAAATTAGTGGGTAGACACCACTATGTCTAAATAATTAATTCTGACAATATAGTGCATCAAATACTTTGATAAACTAGTGTATTAACATAATAAATTAATAATACTAAAAAAAATAAACACACTGATCATCAAGCTCCAATTTGACATCCAGGACCATCATAACCAAATTTGGATTGATGCCATATATTTATGATCTTGTCACGGAAAAATTCCAAACATACCAATAAAATCACCCAGTGAATGGCCTTGAATCATCATAAAAAAATTGGAAAAATTACTATAAGAATTTAATAATGTCTAGGAAGATCCCTATAGGAATTTAAATATGTCTAATAAGATCTATATATGAATTTTAGCATGTCTAGGAAACTCTATCTCAGCATTACAACATAGCGGGTTCAAGCCCTCAATGTGTTACAGCCTATCTGGGAAGATACCTCTAAGTATTTCAGTATATCTTAGAAGTTCCCACGATTATTTAAAACATACATGTATGTAAAAACAAGACCATAATCCAATGAAATGTAACACATGATCACACATAAATCATTTCAAAAAATTTCCTCAAAATTACCATTTACTATAATTCACTTGTAACCCCAAATTAATATTTATACAATTCTTCCAATTCAACACAAATTACATGGTAGGATCACCTATCATCTGTCCCTATGTATGGTCTCAATTCCAATGGATCCGAGATAATCCATTGGAGGTCTAAGTAATGATATTTTCACTAGCCATGATTTATTCAATTATATAGGCCATTCACACAGTTTTCCAACTTGATTGAAGTTATTTCAAAAACAATAAGAATTTTAACATAATTTTAGGGATTTTATCTAGACCCAATACCTCAATGTATAGGGGATTCGGGAAATTCTCAACATTTAAGGTAAATTTAGTTTCCACCTCACATACATTCAATGGAGACTAATGAATCATCAATAAGGGTGACAATAAATCGTGATGGTGAAGAAAGGCCAAAAATTTTAACTTTAATCTCATGATATGTTTTGGTAAAAAAATCCCTCAATGTTTCCTCTCTGTGTGTTTTGGGTGTGTTTGTGTTTGTTGGCAAGGCCAGATGACGATGAATGAGTATGGTTGGTGTTTGCTAAAAATAGGTTTTTAAGGTTGCATAGTTTCCCAGTGTTTGCCAAAAGTTTGGGCCTCAAAATCAAGAATTCGTGTTTGGAAATGGAAGGATTTCTTCCAAGGACAGAATAGTGTGAAGATAAGCAAACGAAATAGGAAAATTAATAGAAATGTAGAGTCGAATACCTAGACTACATACCATGTCCGGGAAGTGTTTGTTGTCATATACCAGGTAGTGGGAACGATACGTGGGAGCGGTCTGCGGAACCGAAATGGTTTATGATGGAAGGTGTAGTGGTATGAGAATGTCTTCACATTGGCAGAGTAGATTGACCATGTATGAGAAAAGGACGTATGTGGACTGTGGTGGAAAAATTGAATGTAGAAGGGTTGCAGTTTAGGGCATGAGTGTAGGTATATAGTAGAGGAAGTAATGAATAAAATATTTGGTAAATGATGGATTAGGGTATTTTTGGATATATTTTCATAAATACGGAGCATTAATCCAACTAAGTAGAAGGGAGAGTGAATATCATTAGAGAACATCTCATTTAACTATGAATTCGTTGAAGTTCGAAAGTGGTTTGAAGGAAGTACTTCTGCAATGGATGAAGATGTTAATAGAACAATTTGTGATAGTGTTTTTGTGGGACATTGTAGTTCAAATTGGAAGAACACACTAGGGAAAGGGGGAGATTTTTTACGTGGAAGATATGTCCACCCGCAAATAGAGAACAGCTCACAGACATAGGGTGGTTCGCAGAGGAGGTTTGCGGAATCGGTACACGGATGTGGTACACACTAGCGAAGGTAGAAGCAGTCCAGAGATGAAGGAAGGTTCCCAGAAGTGGAAGCGGTACATAGAGGAGGTGTTTTTCATACCATAACTGTTACATAGTACACAAAGGAAAACATTGGTTCATGGATTACACCAGGAAGCTTGAAAAATCATCAAATAAATTTGTGAAAGTATTTTTCAGTACATAAAAGTACCTGGGAAGGCGTACTTCATATGTTTGTTAAAAAAGGACTTCAATATATCATCTACTTATAGTTGAGGATGTGGTATTCATAAAAATGAAGGGACCTACATGTCCATATATTTTTTTTTTACCTTCATGTCTATAAAATGTGAGTGGATTCCATTTTGATTGCAGTGTGTGATGGAAGAGGAAGATGGTGACCCTTTCCACCGAGAGTGAGTTAGAGAAAGAGGCATAGGGAGTGATCCTTGGGAATGAATTAGGAAGACCATAAACCTTATAAAGGCATTGTGTCTAGTCATAGAGGATCTTTCTCAAACGTTGTACCCATTTTTGGTTGTGATCATTAGTGAATTTGGTACGTCGTCACATTGTCATTGTAGGATCCTAGGATGTAACCCATTGAGGGAGGACTATGTAAAAATGAATGTATCTCATGAATGATTTAAATTCATTTTTTATATTCCAATGATAATAAGAGAGAAAATAGTTTTTTCATTAAAAAATAATATCCAAAGGGGAAAATCATTTAATCATTCATACTGTGATTCACCCCCCCCCCCTCAAGGTATTCGACCTAGTGGACCTAAAAATATGGATTACCATAATCCAACTGAGCGAACTTCTAGGTCATAAGGGATGTATCACATGTTACTATGTGTTAGGTACATAGAGTGGGTGGGTTACACATTATCATGATGCAAGACATAAACTATAGGTTTTAATCCAAACTAGTGTGGGATATTTATGACGTAAACAGGTGATTTATAACCTTAATCCCTAAATTTTCACATTTTCTGCAAAACTTATCACTGGGATTAAAACCCAATAAAAGATGATTTTATGGCATAAATCTATTTTATGTTATAAAATTTTAATTTATGGATTTTTCCCAATGAATTCACTACTTTTTTTATTATAAGGTGTGTGTATGAATGATTTACATCTTAAATTGGGAATTTGTTGTGTAAATTCATTATATAGCAAGAAATCATCAACCCTACGGCGGACCCTTTGAAAACATTCCTATAAAAAATTCATACCCAAAAAATACATGATTACAAATGTTTAAACGAAACACAACCAAAATCTAATTGATTTACAAAAAAAGTAAAGAGATACATGAATGTAAAAGACATTATCTTACAAACTCCTCACCATATAATATCTCATTCACAAGTTCCACCAAGAATCACTAATGGGTTTTGAAGAAAATTTATAGACACTGTGTACACATATCATCTTCCCTCTCAAAGTAATCCTCTTGAACATGCTGATGAATCCACCACACATTCCCAATAGGTATGTTTTTTTCAAGAGATTCTTCTCACTATCGACTATGATACAAATCAAATGATCCTAAAAGGACACATCAAAATCCAACTTGACATTATCATTTTATATCATGTGATAAGGGTTTCAATGATATATATGAATCTAATGAATATGAAACACATCATTCCTGGCATTATATCCAGGTTGTAGTGCCAAACGGTACACCACTAGACCAACCCTTTCCATAATCTCAAACATACTAAAAAACACGGGTTCTAGCTTTTTCAACTTCCCGATACTGCACTTCACAATCCTATAAGACTCCAAAAGGAAAAAAATTACGACAAAAATAAAACTGTAGATTTCATATATTAGGGTAATCTTATAATTTCTAGTGGATTTTTGTGGTCCCCATCCACTTTCTAATCAAAGAAACATTTTCATAAATCTCATATATGAGACTAGGTCCAATAAGCATGGACTCACTATCCTCTAAATTGAAAATAGGTTATTGGAATGGACATACATACATATAATATAAAGGATTAATTTGTATTAATTGATAGAAATTATTATTATAAGAATACTCCATGTGTTCTGAATGCTACTCTCATGGCCCACTAAAAATCCCAAACACATGCTCACAGCATATCTTCCAGAATCTGAATCATCTATTTAGATAATCCATATTTTGAGGATTGTAGGTTATACTCATAAGAACGTGCATCCATAGAGTATTTTGAAGACCCTAATAGAATTGAGATATGAAACAAGGATCTTGATAAGAAATGATGTTCCTCAGAACAACATACAGCTGAACTACCTCTCGCATGTAGAGACTACCAATATCATCAATAGTGACGGTCTACATAATTGATAAAAAAGTGGGATAACATTTTCAGTTGATCCATGATCACCAATACTGCATCATTAATAAGATTTTTCCAAGGTAATCCTATAATAAAATTCATTATGACATCATCCCACTCGAATTTAAGAATATTTATAAGCTGTAATAGCCCAGCTTCCCTCTAACGCTCATTCTTCACCTGCTGAAAAGTGAAACATCTCTCCATGAATAACATTTTTTAATTATTAATTATTTAAAATTAGTATTATATCTAGATATCTTGAAAAGTCATTTTCATATTTGGATATACCACCCATTGAGAAACATAAAACACTTTCATCATCTCCTTGTGAAATCCAGTAGGAACCAATACACAGCCACAGAAAAGAAGAACATCACTGTTGCAAAGTGACCATACTAATGGTGTCTCCCCAACATATAAGTTATTAATTAAAGCTAATATCTCTATATTATATAGAAATAATCTCTTTATCTAGTCAAAAATATTGATTATAATAGATTTTGATGTCAGAACTACTCATCCCAAGGACACCTCAACATCTAGATACATGCCTCTAACAAATTAAATCAGCGGCCACTCATTGCAAGACTCATGTACTACCTCTATGTACATATTTAAGATCTATGTATTAGTAATTAATTTTACTCTAAATTTATTGTATAGAACCCAATTTTTAAAGGACTATAGATAATTGACCCACCTCCTCTACTAGAGTTTTATGTCTTTTTGAGAAAAGATATACTAGAGGATCTTATGGTCTATGTACACCAAAAACCTCTCACAAAAAATATAGTTCCCCCAAAATAACATTGTCTATACCAAAACATCTAAATAAAAATCATGATTATATAATTTCACTCATATGGCCTCATTAATCTATATCCATAAGTAACTACTCAATATTCTTCTATTTGAAATGCTCCAAGTCTAACACTAACTGTGTCATAGAAATAGGTACACTCCTAACATGGTATAAGAAAGGTGAGAATCATTTTAGAGGACAACCTTCTCTTTATAACCTAAAAATATCTCTTATGAAAATCTGACCAAGAAAACATCACAAATTTCTTGGTTAATATTAACATTGGTGCTACTTAAGGGGATAAATTATAGATTAAACGTCAATAGTAACATGTTAAAACCAAATGACTCTAAATCATGAAGATATTATTTGGATTTTACCATGATGAAATGGATAAAACCTTCTCTACTTCAACTTATAATACATACTCTAAGATTACATGGCCCAAGAAATGACTAATATCAATCGATAAACTATATTTAGATATCTTGGAGTAAGTCCAATTCTATCTTGATGTACCCAACAAAATCTCATGATATTGGGAATGATATTATACTAACTAGGAGTAAAATGAGATTTTATAAATGACTTAAAAATGAAATAAATCCATAAATGGATTAAAGATCTAATTTATCAAGCCCATCAATACAATTGGTTCATTCATCATACTAAATGATATCACCATGATCTCAGACAAGACACATTTTCTCCTAAAATAATCATGTTGTTTGTTAGATGGTCTCACCCTCAATATATGGTATCTTAAACACAATTAGATCATTGAGATGATCGTGGAAACTCTCTGCTGATGAAAAATATCATCGATTCATAAAAGGGTATACTGATTATTGACATTTATCAGGTTTAGCCTCTAATAATCCACACATAATTCCTACAACCCATCACCATTCTTAGAGAAAATTACTAGAGAACCCTATGGAGAAATACTATTCCTTATAAATCATTTATAATCAAGATATTTTAACTAATCTTTATACTCATTAACCTATACTAGATCTATTTTATAATGTGGGATAGAAACTATCCTATCTCTTATCACCAACATAATCATGAAATAGATCATATTCTTATGTGGTATGCGGGAGAACACTTTAGTAAATATATACATAAAATGATCAAATATTGGAGGAAAATTTTAATATAACATTTTTCCATAATTTAGAATAAGAATTACTATCTAATACATGATAAAATAAAATATTCAATGAATTGTTCATGTACAAACTACCCAAATATCCCACTCACCCTAGTGAGAATAGGAACCTCATTCTATAAATATAAAGATAGTTCTCCTATAGTAATAGTTGATAGGATCTTGGTGTAGAATTGTCTAATACATACCATGATTCAGATAAAATTGTGTTGTTTCTAGAATAAACATATACCCAAGTAAATGACAACCAAAAATTTTAGGAGAAAACTCCTTGAAACCCTTGATACACACCAACAAACTCTAAAAGCTATGTTGGTTTTTAGAACACCATCCAATCTCTCCACAATGATGACCAAACTATTTTAATGATGAGAAGATAAAAAGGAATATGATTCTCCTATATCAAAAACACATGCAATGGTTGATGTCATAGTAATCATACCACCAAATATAGAAGGTCATTCATCCGAACTATCCAAAGTATACTATATAGCGGGCAACAGAATTTCTCCACTATCTTAAGATACAGGCTGACCCCCTGGATGCCCCCTCTGAGTGGTAATATAACTCCTTTAATGGTTTGTTATATCTTCTACCTCAACCTAAATGTCATGTGGAATTACATTTACTTTTCTATTAATTACTAATTGATCTTATCCATGATTCCAGTGTCTAACCAAATACACTATCAGTATACTATTTCCGAGAGTCCCTAAAAACCACTAGATATAACCCAACCTAACACAATAAAGACACCCAATTGTGGGTAAGGACAATGTTCATTCACATGTATATCATTCCATACTAAACCAAATACAATGGGACACCATTATAGGATAAATACCTATATCCCTATCTTCACTTTTGGCTACTTCCCTGGCAGTAACTATCATATCAGTGCATTCTACTTCTAGAATAAGAGCTCCTAGATCCACATGCCAAAACATTTTGACCAACATACTGGGATCTCTCAGATTTCCTTTCATGATGAGATTCTACATCATAATGTTCATGAAGCTACTCAAATAAAATATATTCACATATGACCAGATATCATAACAACTTAAATCTTAAAAATTTATCACCAAAGTGATCTCATTGGTTGCCAATGATGGATAAAAACACTAATATTCAGTGATTTTCCATGTGTAGTACTTTAATGACATTTTCTCATGTGTATGATGCATGAAATTTGGATCCTTCAAATCCCTCAACATATCTATATATAAGTAGATAAATAACTTCCACTCATAATACTTCAAGGAAAGTTCCTCTTAATTATTTTCCGACTCTAGGATATCCCATCAACAACTGGTCTATCCTTGAAGCATGTAAGCAGCATGTTTCACCCTTATGTCCACATGTGGAACAAGATTCTTGAATATAATTTAGAATGAATCGACCTTGAATTTTCTCCCTAGGGGAATCCCTCTCTTGTGAATGTGGACAGATCTTATAGCTAAAACCCTCTATTCAGTTCTAACATCGTAGACATGGTGTGAATAATCTCACATTACAAGTATCACATGCCCTTAGGAATTTGTCATGAAGATAATTATCTATCATTTTATCTAGATTCATAAGAAGCTTTAGCCCATATATTTTAGGATTGTTCTTATTTCCACTCTCCTAATTCACAATTTTATGATGATGAGGAGTAATTTTTATCTACCAAGGTTTATGCACACAGTGGAACACAAGTTACACAAAAGATTTAACCTAAAATGGTGAAGAAAATATATAACTACTAGCTTAAGGATTCTATATCCATGGATAAATGAGTGGATTGGCATAAGATTTTAATTTCATATATTCATTTTATCATGTATATAAAGGGATTTCATCTAAAAGTTTATATGGGAAGATATGTCACAGGAAATAAATGTGTCCCTAACATGAACAATGCATGTCAACATAATAACTCATGTTACTATCATGATTCATTCATGGTCATAATGTTTCATACTATACCATGAGTAAAAAACTCAATAAAATGTAACATCACACAATCATCAAATCACCTGTGGTAAGATAACATTAACCATAACAGGATAACAACTTGAACAATAACCCCAACCCGGACACTCTAATTTTCCATCACCCATGGGTTAACTACTCCCATGGGCGAGCTCATTACCATGTCCTAACACATCCTATTTTTCTTTATACCATTACAAAATAGTAAAATTGTATTAAATAAACAAGACACCTATGATACCTCTTTATAACATCGATAACCTAACACTCACTCAAATGTTTGATTTAGGTGGGTTACATGACCTCATGAACACCTCCCTGTATGCTTCAGGTAGATGACTAGTAGTGAGGGTTTAGGGAATATAGTGGTGATATTATACCCTCTAGAATAAAGTGGAAATAATATTTTAAAATAACAACATAGTTTTGGAAACAACTAAATCAACATGAATAAAACAACAAGAATAAAAATAAAAATAAAAAAATGTTTCAAATGATCAAAATAATAAATGAATCATGTAATGAAAATATGAAAGTGTCTAAATGATTTACTGAAAATCATAAAAAAAATAAAAAAAATATTAAAGCCTCTAGAATCACAAGTCCCAGTCCCCATGTAGGTCCCATATCCGAACTCTTTCTCATCCATTAAGCAACAATCAAAAACATGGACCCATTCCCCTATCCATACATACATCCATGAAATATGTATCGATAATAAATAATGGCCCAAAATGGTGTGAGTAAAACTTACCATATTGAAACATCTATTTCTAAACAATATAGTCTAATAATATAGTGTATGAAATAAATAGATAAACCAATGTATTAATTTAATAAACTGATACATCAAATAAAATAATCCAAATGACCCTCAAGCTCTGGGTTGACATCCTAGTCCAACCTCAAATTCTTTGACATGATGACATATATCTTTGATCATGTCTTGGAACCATTCCAAACATACCAATGACCCTCACTAGGTAATGATCTCAAATCATCATAAGAAATCTTGGAAACCCCTTTAAGTAATTTATCATGTCTGAGAAGATACCTTTTAGAATTTATCCTTGTCTAATTAGATCCCTCTATGTATTTTAAAATTCTTGGGAATACCCCTGTAAGTATTATAGTATATTCTAGAAAATACCTCTCTGTATTACAGTGTATCTAGGTAGAGCCCTCTATGTTTTTCATCACATTCAGGCGAAGACCTCTAAGAATTACAACATATCTGGAAGTCATAACAAGAATATAATCAAGAAAAATATAACACATTAGAACAAATCAATAGTGTAAAAATATATCATAAAAATTTTCGTTTATCACAATTAAATTTTATTCCAAACCCACATTAAACAAGACTTCCAATTTGTCACAATTTTTAGGGTGTCCTCTCCACTTAGGTGGTCGCAAGTCTAAAATCAACACTAATAGATATGATGGAATCCATGGGATGTCTAAATAATGATTAATTATAAACCATGATTTATTCAATTTTATTGGTATTTTTTAAGGTGTTTCATTGTGATGTTAATTTTTTCACAATCTAGAATAATTAGAATATACTTTTAAGGAATTGTTCTTGACCACCTAACTCAACATATAAGAGATTCTTACAATTCTCAATGTTTTAGGTAAGGTTTGGTTTCTCTTGACTTACCTTCAATGGAGACTGAAGGTTCATTAATGAGGGTAACAACAAACTGAGAAGGAGAATAACGGTAGTAAATCATACCATCATTCTCATGATCTGTATTACCAAGATCCAACTGAACGACCTTCTAGATTAGTTTGGATTCCTCATATTTAACTGAAAGGATTTCATATTGACAGGGGAGTTTAGGCATTATAAAAACACATGATAGACACTATATGTTTTAAAACATTATATTTGAATCACATTTATGATTTAAATAGGGTATTTTTATGACAAATCCCATGATTTTGACATACAATGCAAATCCTATAAACTTGCATCAAAATAGATAAAAACCAATTTTATATTTCAAATCCTTTTTACAATATAAATTAGCATTAACACCTTACCCCCGATGAATTAATAGATTATTTCTATTTTATGGGATTATAATGATGAATTTAAGTCGTAAATTAAGAATTTATGGGGTAAATTTGTTCAGAAACCTAAAAAAACTCTCCTCTTGATACCCCTTAACAGCACTTCCTATAAATAGATATACCTAGTTAATACTTGATTAACAGGGTTCAAACATAGCCAAACTTGAATACGTTAACAATAACATAAAGAGAGGTATACCCAGAAAATAAAAGATTGTATAGCTATGATGAATAGGTTCCACATCCTCACCCAACTCATCTATCATAGTAGTTGGCTCCACATTTTTAGGGGCTTATGGAGTGTGTTGGGTGGATGGAGGCTCGTAGTCAGTCATTATAACTAATTTTTTAGAAAAGTAAGGGCGTAAATATTGGAAAATAATTCCCATAGCAGCCTAAATATTTCCCATATGTTCCTCTATATGATCCATGTGGTGATATAGGTGGAAATATATAGTATCCAAACTATATATTTACATTTACTCACTTAAGGTATGGTTTGGTGGTTGGCCTATGGATATGTCAAAATGGATGGATCAATGGTGGATGGTATATCAGTGGAAAAGGATGGACTGACAAAATTAGTTTCTGGAGGAGGTGGTGGAGGTGGTGGTGGAATCATATAAACATGTGGGGTACTAGATTAGTAGCAACTAAGGGTCACCAAGGTCCGTAGAGATTCAAAAAAGTGTGGGGTACTCCTTCATGATAACACAATTTTTCCCCACTTATATACCATACTTGTGTGTATGATCCTGAAATTTTATAAAGATTTATTGGGCTTGTTTTTAGGCACTATTTTTCTCATTTTTTATTACTCTTTGTCTGGGTGTAACATAGGGTGTCCATGGATAAAAATCCAAAAAAATGGAAGGGGTTTTAGGTAGTTTTCGGTTAGCACTTGGTATTCCAAAGTCATGCGACGTGGCCTGGAAACCCATGAAACCCTGTACAGTTGAAGATTTTATAAATTGTGGATAGTTTTTAAAAGTGTGCTCTCTTAATGGAGAAACTGTGCACCCCCCCCCCCCCCTAAAAGAGGTGCATAGTTAAATTGCACAGTTTGTAAAATCGTGTTCCCCTTCCCAGCAAACCAAGCTCTGGATTTATGTTAACCAAAAAAATCAGTTTATAAATTCATAAACCACCGTATATTAATACAATATTGACCCCCCAATCATCCCTTAATGATTACCCTTCACTCTAGAGGCTACTTGATGATTTACTAAGGCTAATGACCTCCTTTATTCAGGATTTAAAGTCCATATTAAAGATCTACACCCCTCCTGGTATGTGATCCTTATCGTGATTAGTTTCTCACCTCTTTCCCATTCTTCACCAATATTATGAAATGATGTATTAATTACACTGTGATAGAGATAGATCTTGATTTTATTTTATCTAATCTATTTAAATATTTGATCTTGGAATTGAATCAAGATCTCATTCTTCTTCATGATTATGGTTATTCCGCAAAAATTAGGGATATCTATTGTTGAGCACTCATCACCAATTTTGAGATAGGTGGTCTATAATTCAAATCCCAAATTATTTATTTTAATTATGTGTATGTACTTTTATAATTATCTATTTGATTATTAGAAATTGAATTCCTAAATTGAATTAATTAATTTGAAAGATTAATTACTTAAGGAATTGTGAAGTTGGAAATTATTAATTGTTTAATTAATTATTAGAGTATTTAGATTGTGGGTTTGGAATAATTAATTGTTGAATTAATTTTGTGGATATTGGGGTTGAAGATTCTTTATTATATAATTTTTGAATTAATTAAGGGATGTTGTTATGTTTATGAAATTTATTGAATTGGATTAATTATATTTGTTAATTAATTAATCGAATTGATGGGAATAATTCATTTCTCAATTAATTAATGGGATTGGTGTGATAAAATAATTTTTGAATAAGTAATGAAATTTATGTGATTAATTATGTTTTGAATTAAATAATGGAAATATGTGTGCATGCATTAATTTTATTTTATTAAATAATTGGGGAATTAATTAATAGTAATATTATCAAATATGAATGGTATCAATGTAATTTAATTATAAAATGATGAATGGTAACAATGGAATTTAGTCATGTGTTATGAAATATGAATGGTAACAATATAATTCAATATTTATATGATGAATGGTGACACTTTTATGAATTTGGGTATTATAAAATATGAATTATACCAATGGAATTAAATTATTAAATTATGAATGGTAACAATGGAATTTAGTCTTGTATTATGAAATTTTAATGGTATTAATGGAATTTAATTATTAAATTATTAATGGTAACAATAGAATACAATTATAAATTATGAATGGTTACATTGGAATTCAGATATATGATGTGGTTTGGGTGTCCTCGGGTGGTTAAATGAAGAGTAATTGAGTAAATGTGAATTTTTCACCTAATTGATTGTATTTTATTCTTTATAAAAAAGAATACAATATTTTAATTTGTATGTTGTTTTAGATGTTTTTTTTATGGCCTACTAAGTTGTACTCATGCCCTTATTGGTCTTCCTTATCAGTACCTGAATAGTTTTCATGTTTGGAAGATAATATTAGGTAAAAGGCCTATGGTTAGATTCCTAATTTTGGATAGAGCATTGATGCAGGAACATGAAGTATTTTAGGACCCACATGGGAGTTGTTGTCATATTTAATTTTTAATTTTTGTTTGGACACATGGCACATACATTGGCATGACATATCTATAGTTTAGTTTTGATTTTGTATTTCCAATTTTGGAGATCCTGTGGTATTGGTTTGGTTTTGTTATTGGTTATATCATTTGGATATTATTTTTTATTTCTACTATTATGCTACATAGATAAATAGGGTATATCCTCCCCATGATAAATATTAGACCCTCACTGTAAGTCTATAGCCTTTGGAATATAGGGATGTGCACCTACGGTAATGTAACTAACTGGATCAGTTATCTAGTGTCTAGAACACAGTTCTAGATGTTATAAAATTGTATCAAAGGATCTTTCTTTAATTTTTATTTCATCATACTATTTGGGAAAGAAATTCGTTATAATAAGATTAGTTGGGCCTTGGTAAAGTGCTTTTTCAAGGCAATAGCTAACCCATGTATGGGGGAGAGCCCAGGAACCAAAGGTGGGATTTTTTGTTATTATTATTTTTGATATGGTTGAATATAATTTCACCATGGGTGATGAACATGTGGTGTGATTTGATAATTGTTTATGGATTTTTTGAGATTTGACTCAAGGCCAAATGTGGAACGGGTGTTTAGTATGATTGAATAATTCAAGGAACTCATGATTTTTTTTGGACATCCATCATTTTAGGCATGCATGGGAAATGTGTTTTGGGTATGTAGTTGAACTTGAACTGTTTTGTTTTCATTCTTGTGAAATTGTAGTGGAAAAGGGTTCCTAATGTGAAATTAAAACTGGGAAATGATTCATAATGTGAATAAATGGGTTACTAATGTGAAAATAGAATAATGGAAATGGTTTAACCTTTTCTAATAATTATCTAGATGTAGGCTGGTTAAGGGGGTGATAGAACCTCGGTTTTTACTATGTGGCGAGGTTTGGGGGAAAGACTAGTTGTCTCTTATTGTGGTTTACTATTATCAAAATTTGTTAATGTGGATTTATGTTTCTTAAGAGGAGTGTTTGTAATTTTAGATATATTCCTCCATGATGATTCTTTTTGAGGGGTTGACAAGGGGATATGGAAGAAAATTCACTACTATAAATGAAACTTGAAGCACTGATAGGGTCAAGAGAGTTAACTTGAGAGAAGTTCCATGAGAATTTCTCTCGCTTCACGAAATTCATTGAAGGAGACCCAAGGAGGGTTATCTAAATCATGTCTAATCTAATGAGAGTGTTCCATTTTCCATGATCTCTGACTTTTACTAGAGAGGGTATATATGAGGCAACAGAGTTCTGGATTGAGTCCATCCAGACTGTACTTGACCATTTGGAGACTCCAGGTAATAAGATGGACATATTGTATGGTTATATGTTATATGTTTAATCGATGAATTGGTGGAAAATATATATTGGGGATTTATTGCTGGATAATATGAAATCTAAGGACGTTTAAGATAATTTCTTAGATAACTTCTATCCTAAGAACCTCCGGAAGGACATAACAGTTGATATCATGAGACTAACTCGGTAAAGTATGTTTGTGATGGACTACATTGGACACATCACATATTTATATTTCTTTGTTCCAGTGTTTTTATGGGAAGATTCTACTAGGGAACTATAGTTTTAGGATGGGATTAAATGTGAAATTAAGTCTCATGTGGAAATATTCAGTCAATAGAAATTTTCCAAAGTTGTAAATTAGGCTCTCATGTTTGATTAGATCATCAAGGATGCCTCTAGTGGATGATGGGTGGATCTAACTATATGTTCAAGACGAATGAATTTTGAGAGTAGGAAACATCATCATGATAATTCTATTCGAGTTAGTGGAAAGTAGAGTGGCCAAAAAAATTGGTTATTTACACAAAACTTTGGTGGAGTTCTCTATCACTAGTGTAGTATGATAGGCCACTATCATAGACACTCTACCTAGACACCAATAGAGTTTCAATATTATAGGATGATGAGAAATCTACCAAGGATCTATAGTAAACCACAACATACAGGTAGTGGTGGATGAGATTGATAGAACCAGGGTGTGGGAGGGGATCTTCTGCACCATATATGTCTCAAAGTAAGATTTATACTTTCCATTTGAGTGGAGTCAGTGAAAGAGGTGTTTCGTGGAAAGAGTTCCCATATCAGAAAAGTGGTGTAGCTCATGGAACTCAGATTACATAATAAGAAAGAGTGGCATGATAGTTACAAGCATTTCATCCTACACTAGTGAATTGTGAGGTTACACCACCAAAATTGAGAGGCATTATTCTTATATATTATATGCCAACTTCTGTCATATTTGATACTGGTTCATCTAATTAATTTATTTCTACACAACTTGTGAATGGATTATCCTAAAAATTGAGTTTGTGAGATGGGTGATGACCACTGATGCATACTTGGGAGTACGATCATTAGTCATTTTTTTAGGAAAAGGATGTTATCTCGAGGTTGGGGAGTATCACTTTATTTAGGATCTCTAAAATTTACATATGTCAGAATTTGAACTAATTTTTGTTGTGGACTGATTAGCAGCATACCAAGACTGCATAGATTGTTACCATGGGATGATGACATGTGTGTTGCCTAAAGGTGAAAACTATAACCATAGTGGGTAATGGGATATTAAGGAGGTTCGTGCAGTAGATGTTAATCAAGAACTAGAAGTGCTTACCACTAAAGTTTCAAGTCTATTTCATGATGATGGAGGTGTAATGCAGGATATACTTTCACCCGTAGTGAAATGAATTCAAGATGAGTTCCCCGAATACTTATCTCGGCTTCCACCTGAGATAGATATGGAATTTACTATTGAGATCATGCCTGGGGATGATCCAATTTTAATTCTACCATCTATAATGTCACCAATAGAGCCAAACACCTCAAGAATCATCAAGGAAACTTGGAGGATAATGGTTTTATCTGTCTGATTACATCTCCTTGGGTTTCTATATTCTTGTTTTAAAATATTTTTTAATGGGATCTACACATTTTTGTAGATTACCTAATGTTAAATTGGATGAATATAAATAATGGGTATCCACTTCTACATAGTGATGATATCTTTGACCATTTGAGGGGAGATTATGTCTTCTTAAAGATCAACCTAAGATCTAGGTATCATCAGTTGAGAGTTCAACCATCTGATATATCAAGGACTACTTTTAAAAGACGGTACAACCTTTTCTATTTCATCTTAATATAGTTTGAGTTACTGAATGAAATAATACTATTTATGGTCTTGATGAACATAATCTTACATCTTTAACTGGATCCTCATTTGGAATTGTTTTATCTTGGCATACTCAATGAAATAGGAAGGTCATTCCAATCATCTTTATATCATCTTGAGTAAATTGAGAGATCATCGACTATACACCAATCTATCTATGTGTCACTTTTGGATTGATCATGTACACTACTTGGGTCACCAAATCTAAAATTATGATATGTCAGTGGACCTAGATTAGTTGAGGGAAGTTTTTTCTTGGGAAAATCTCAAGAATTATTTTGATATCCGGATCTTTCTGGGGTTAACTATATATTACCAGATATTCAATCAATAATTTTTATGATTGGTAGCTCCATTTTCAAACCTAACCAAGATTGTGATAATGTTTTAATGGATTTAAGAATATGATAATTCCTTCTAGGATTTGAAGAATCTCTTGAAAATTGAACCATTATTGATCCTACCAATACCCAGACAACAGTATATAGTGTTTTGTGATGATTCTAGGGTCGAACATCATGCATTGATAATGCAGGGAAATAGTGTTGTGGTATATGTGTATCATAAGTTGTGGTCACATGAATGTAACTACACAATTCATGACCTCGAGTTAGCTGTAGTGGTTTATGGTTTGATGTATTAGAGGTATTATCTATTGGGAGAAAATTTTACTGTGTATATGGATCAAAAGAGATTAAATTATATAATTTTGTAGTTATATTTGAATCTTCTACATCAGAGGTGGGTTGAGTATATAATATCATTTGATTTTGACCTAGCATATATGCCCATCAAAGGAAAAGGTCTGGTTGATGCTTTAAAGAAAGAAAACTCAAACCCCTTCCATTTAGGAGTATAGTGTTTAGTGGAAGATGATGACTTTGTTGGATGAAATACATGTTGTGTTTCAGGAGAGTTAGGTGCAGATGAATCTCAAAATAGTTTTGGTGGGGTATACAAATTTAAGCTATATTAGAGACAGATATTATATTTATTTGAAATATTTTAACATTAGGTAATTGCATGAATGTGGTGTGACACCTTCAGACTAGATGATAGATGAAGATGAGATCCGTTATTCCAGGAATCAGTTTTTTATGCCTACAAGTATGCAGTAGTAGTTTATGTGTGAGTTTCATGCCTCAAAGTGGATGGTACATCCAAGTGTGACCAAAATGTACTATAATGTATGAAAAAAAATTTGGGGACCAGGAATGAAAAAAGATATTGTAGGGTCTAGGACATTATTCTACACCTATCAATAGGTGATGGGCAAACATCAATGACCAGGTGGTTTACTACATTCATAGCCCATTTCAGAATGGGACTGGGATGATGTTTCCATGGATTTTACGATGGTTCTATCAAAGATTCCTTGGTGTAATGACTCAATTTGAGTGGTTTTTGACCATTTAACTAATTTAGTGCATTTCTTACTATTACGAGAGACTATCAATAGAGAAACTATGAGAACTACATATTTGGGAGATATTCTATCTATATGGGGTTCCAAAAACTATAGTTTTAGATCATGACTCATGATATACATGGAAATTGTAGAAAGTCTTATAGAAGGCACTTAGTATATAGGTTTTGTTCAGTATGGATTTCCACCCACTTACAGATGGGCATTCATAATTTACTAAATATGTGTTGAAGGATATATTATGAGCATGTGGTCTTGATTTCAGAGGATCCTAGGAGAATCACATGGAATTTATTGACTTCTCTAATAAAAATAGTTATGATGGAACTATTTAGATGGAACCATATGAATATCATTATGGTAGTTCATGCATATCACCTCTATGTTGGATGGAGATATGTGAGTCAGAGTTGTTGGGATTGCGTCTCATGCAGGAGACATCAGAGTAGGTTCAGATAATTTGGAAGCATATGGCTATGGCTCAGAGTAGACTAAATACTTATGAAGATAGAAAAATAAGTCCCCTAGAACTCACTTTGGGTGATCATTAATTCCTTTGGGTGTCACCTATATTGTTTCATTGAATTATATAGAGACAGTAAAATATGGTTCCCATGTTTGTTGGATGGTTGTAGGTTGTGGATATAATCGTTCTAATGGCATAATGATTGTATCTTCCAAAGAGATACAATTCTATGAATGATGTTTTTCATGTGTCACAACTACTACGGTATCCCTCTGAACCATCTCTCATTATGGATGTGGTTTATATTGTGCTTGAGATAGATGTGTATAATATGGATTATCTAATATTTTTTTTGGATCGTATTGAGATAGTGTTGCAGGGAATGACCATTCTGATAGTTCATGTACTCTGGAAATATAGACAAATTCAAGAGTAAACATGAGAAATTAAAGCAGATATGAGGTCTTAGTGGCCTAATATTTTTTAATTATAATCTTTGGGATTCTAAGGTGAATATCTCAATGATGAGCTATTATAAGGTGTTGAGATTGTAATTACCTGATTTTCCTACAGATTTACAAGGCCTGTTTTCAGGTACTTTTTCCATTGTTTTTACTACACTGGGTTTTGGTACACCTTGGGGAGAATTTGGATGAAATTTGGGAATTTTTTGAAGGATTTTTGGTAGCACATTTTGGGTTCACGGTTTTCGGAAAACTTTTGTCCAAGCCTAGAAATCTATTCAACCTTAGACAATGGATGATCGCACGACTGGTGAATGGTTTGTAAAAATGTGTTCCATTAAAAGAGAAATGTGCACCCCCCCCCACCCCTAAAAGTTGTTCACGGTTAAGGTGAATGGTTTGAAAAAGTGTGTTACCATTCCCACTAAACCATTCATGGCATTTAAATTATCCCAAAAAAAGTTTTTAAATTCCCAACCCCACCATATTAACTTCAAATCAACCCAAAATCATCCCTTAATGATTCCTCCAAATTTTGGAAGCTCTGGAATGATTTCCTAAGGATTCTAACCTATGTTATTCAGGATTAAAAGTCCATATCAAAGATCTTCACCCCACTCGGTAGGCTATCCTTATCCCAATTAGTTTACCCTATATTTCCCTTTCTTCTCACATTTTTTAGAGGGATGTATTTATATGTTCATGATATATCTTGATCTAGGATTTTTTAGATCTTATCTATTTAAATCGTGTGTCTATGAATTAATCATTATCTCATTTTTCATTATGATATGGGTTATTCTGCCCAAATTTAGGAAATCCATTGCAAAGCGTTCATCACCAATTTTGATATAGGTGGTCTATAATTCAATTCCTAGTGTATTAATTTTAATTAGGTGTGTTTAAAATAGAATTTTCTATTAGATTATTAGAAATTGAGTTCGCAAATTGAATTAAATAATTTTCCATATTAATTAAAGAAGTGATTTTGAAATTGTTAAAAATTAATTTTTGAATTAATTATCAGAGTATTGAGATTGTTGAATCGAAATAATTAATTTTTTAATTTATTTTCATGATATTGGTTCTGTGGATTCTTGACTACTTAATTATTGAATCCATTAAGGGATATTGTTGTGTTTATGAAATTGATTGAATTGGATTTATTAATTAGTGAATTAGTTAATGTAATTAAAGTGGTTAATTAATTTTTTAATTAATTTATGTCAATGATTTGATAAACTAATTATTGAAATTGTAATGTAATTGATCTGATTGATTATTTATTGAATTAATTAATGGAATGTTGAATGTCCAAAATTTTTGTATTTGATTAATTAAATGGTGAATTAATTAAATTTCATATTATGATATATGAATGATAATAATGGAATTAAATTATGAAATTATGAATGGTTACAATGGAATTCAGTTGTGTATTATGAAATATGAATGGTAAAAGTGGAATTCGAAGATGAAATGATGAGTTGTAATAAGGATATTTAGTCATGTATTGTGAAATATAAATCGTTGAATTGGAATTCAATTATGTAATGTTGAATGGGAACAATGTAATTCATTAATGTATTATAGAATATCAATAGTATTAAAGGAATTAAATTATGAATAAAATTAATGGTAACAATAGAATTCAATCATGCATTATGAAATATTAATGGTAATAATGGAATTAAATTATAAATTATGAATGGTTAAGGTGGAATTTAGGTACATGATATAGTTTTGGTGTCCTCGGGGTCTTGGGGGTGTTATGTGGTCAAATAAAGTGTAATTGAAAAAATGTAAACTATTTACATTATTGCTTGTATTTTATTCACTATACAATTGCATATACTATTTTGACTGGATATTGATATAGACACCATTGGTGGTGGCCTAATTAGTTGTACACAAAACCTACTTTAGCTACCTGGTCATACCCTAATAGATGTTTTTTTTTAAATATAGGATAAGGGAAAATATCCTATGTTAGATAGATAATTTAGGATGGGGAATGGATGAGGGAACCGAACATAGTTTAGGGCCTAATTGGGAGTTATTAGCATCTTTACTTTCGGGATTCCATTTTAAAACCTGAAATGTACATTGGAATATAGTATATAAAATTTAGTTTAGATCTTTTATTTCTAGTTTTCGTCATCATATGGCATTGGTTTTGTTTTGTGATTGGTTATATCATTTGGTTATTCTTATTTGTTTTAGTTGTTGTGGTATTTGGATAATTCTTGTATAGACTCCCCATGAACGATATTAGAACCTCACTACTTGTCATAATACTCTAAAGTATGGGGTGGTGTGCTAGATGTCATGTGATCTATGGACTCAGGCCACTGGTGTGTCGCACCCAGGTTAGGACATTACACCATGTGAAGAATCATGAGATAATCTATCATATGAGGGTAAAAAGGAAATATTTTACAATATAGATATCAAAACCCCTAAGATGGTGTTTTAAAAAAGATTCATAAAACATACCGTTCAGTTTACCAAAATAGTTAGTGAACATCGTATAGAAATATGAGGTGGAAAAGAAAGAGAGGTCAAGGTAGTCATCCTAGAACATGTAAGAAGCTTTATATCCCTAACAGACATGACTCCACCATCCTTATGGTGTGGAAATAAGATTATACTAAGGCATAAATGGATAAGGAATAATGTGGGTGGAAAAGATCAGTTTTCTCTTTTGTGAGGTAAAATCATACTTGATATTAGGTTCGGTAGGCTCTATTTATACAACGTGAAGGTCCTGTCAATAAAATAAGAGTAATAAGGTAACTCAAGGTGCTGTGATGGGGTGAGGTTAGAAACATCCCCTCATCCAAACTCTATAATTGAGAGTAATAAAGGACTTCCCCTGTGGTTTAATTATATTATCGTATCAATGTGACTTAGTAGACCCAATAAGATGTCCCATCAAACAAAAAATTAACAAAAAACTCCAAAAACATCTTGACATATGTGTTTAATAACATTAAAAATATAAATAAAAAGATTATCTTCCAATAGATCCTCCATATCATCTAGAAGCCTTAGATATTATGAGACATTCATTTCTAAGAACTATTAAATCAGCTCAATAATATTCCATGAAAATCGACATAGTTGGTCACTAACTTGAATCTTATCATAAAATATCTAGAAGGAAAAAAATTTATCATATCTTGTATCATAAGAGGAGATCTAGATAATTCTCTATGCAGAAAATAGATGGATATAAATTATTCTTAACCAGTGTACGAGTTGGTGTTACTACTATAGTCTCGGCTGGTGTGACTAAGGATATTGTTGAAGGCATACGAGATGATGATCCCTCAGGAAGAACCAATGATAGTTCATATGAATATGATATTGGTAGGTATACTACTTACTACTACTCTTTGCATTTATGTGTACTTTTTATGGGGTATAAATCTCATTTACTTGTGAATATTTTTAATTTCTCTCTGGAATAATGATAATCCACATCATCCATTATCCTATGAAAAAAAAGTAAAAAATAGAAATGAAGAAAAATTATTTTTTTAAAACTAAATAGTATGTAGTTCCATAGTAAAAAATATGCAAATAACACGTGAAATCTATATTTACATGCCTAGACCTCCCTAACTAGGAGCTATGTAAGAGTACATGTTGTTTTTCTAACATGTACAACCCATGTATTTCAATTTAGATCTTGGGTTTTGTGGTGATGGTAAAATTGAAGTAGATAAATCATATGGGAAAGGAAGTTACATGGAATGTACAAAATATTTAAGTCATGTGTTGGTAGATACTTTCCTAATTCATGGATTATTTTTTCATTACATGTGTCTATAAAGAAATCTAAAAATGTGTACATGTAATTTCCCAAACACACAGAGCATGTGTGATTCAAATTAGGTGCAAAGAATAGACTTCCATTGTATAAGAATAAATATCTTTTGTTTTCCATTTTTACCTATGTACTTATTTTTTCCATCAAAATTCATGTAAAACCCCAAAATCCCTAAAAATATATAAGAATACTGAAATGGGGATCACATGAGAACATACTTGGTTCAAGGAAGTAAATGGATGGACTGAAAGTGAAAGAACTCCAAGGATTAATGGATTCAAGGTACAGTTGTAGTGACATTTGTGACATGACATGAGGAGTAGGAGTAGCGAACACAAATAAGTGGATGTGGGAAGTGTCTAATTTATATTTATGGGGGAACACATTATTTGTATTTTCAAGACCACACAATATATATTATTTAATATATTTATATATATATATATATATATATTTACTTTTAAAAAATTGTAATTTTTTATATTTTTATTATAATTATATATTTTATGATTTTCATATTCCCCATTATTATATTTATTTTTTTTTGTTTTTTAAAATAAAAATATGAGGGATAAAATTTTCTCTAATGCTTAAGGTGGGGTTTGAAGTAGTTACTGGTTGATCTCCTGGGTTACCCAAAACACTTGGTTAAAATTTTATATCACTAAAATATTATTATCTATTATGATTTTTTTCTCTTTTTTTACATTGTATAATATACAAATTTTTGGTTTTTTAGAGAAAATAAATATAAAATTTATTTGGATTCGATGAATTTAAGTATATTTTTTGGATATTGGGTAGAGACATTACTAGCTTATCCAACCCCATTAGTGGTATTATTTTATTTTATTTTTTATTTTTTAAAATATATCACATTTTGTGTTGTAAAAAATGAATGAAAATAAAACACACATTCTAAATAATGAATAAAATTTAAATGAATATAAAGGTAAAGTATATGAATCCCGTCATTGAGGTGGGATTCAAACTTAAGATTGGTTAGATTTCCCTGAATGCCTAAAATTAGTGGATTCTCATTCATTTCTATATCATGTTATAATTTATTTTTTATTTAGGATTATTTAAAGATTCTAAAAATTACTTGTATAAGAATACATAATGCATAACAGAAAAACAAATAAAATTATAAGAGTTAATGAAATTCTGATTTCTGATTAGGGATTAAAATCTGTGTATGGTGACTTCCCTAAAACTCAATAGAAACTGAACAACGATTTATATTCATTTATTTGACACATATAAATTATTAACATATTTTTTTAAAACATTGAAGAAAATATTTTTTATATAATAATTTTTGATATAATTATTTTATTAGTATATAAAATGTATATATGTGTGTGTGTATTATCACATGGTGTTTTTCAATCATAATTCACATCATGTAGTTATTTAATTATTAAATTAAATATATAGTAATATATATATATATAGGAATTTATTTCAATGGAAGTTTTAGTCTCTCTAGTTTTTTATTGAAAAAAACATTTATTTGGGTCAATACAAATAATTTAAATGATTTCCAATATCAATAATTGTTACACTCTCAAACTAGTATAGGTAGTCCAAATTTTCTTAAATAGGGTTAGTTATAATAAGTGAGATGAAAATAATTTACACCCTTGAGAGGGTTATTTTAAATTAAATTGAGATGAAAAGAAGGTGGGAGGTCTATGAGATCAAATTTCTTCCCAAGGGAATCCACCTAATATACGGATTCTAATTTTATAAGTCTATAAATTTCATCAATGATCAATTGATCATCCAAATAAAAAAAATATTTAATTTTTAAATATGTTTTTCATTTTTTACATTATTAGTATTTTCATGACTTTATTAAATTTTTAACATGTATATCAATGAAATAAAAAAATAGAAATTGAAAATTAGAAGAATACGAGAGAGGAAGATAGAGAGAATGTATAAGGGGAGCTTGTTTGTTTATACTATGTGATCATCCATATAAGGGATCTGATTTTTATATTGTTCCCTTTGTGATTTATTAGGTCATAGAGATGTTAAGAGGGATTTTAATGAAGTTATAGAGGCTAGAGAGGATTTATAACCATATTTAGGTTTATCACACCCTAGGAGGGAGCATGATTCTAGACGTGTTCATTGTTTTGGAGGATTTTTTCATGGATAATACTTTTTTTGAGTTTGATGTTTTGTCGTTTGAGTATTTTAGACATAGTTATATGGTGTTTGGCACACAACAGGTAGGGAAATGGATAGGGTTTCCATTTAGGTGAGAGTTTCTACTGTGTAGGGTCACCTATACGAAATAGGGAACCCCAAAATGCCTAATTCAAGCCATTTTGGGAAATAATTTGGGATCAGGGCCAATTTGAGGTGTTCATTTGGGGATGGGGTGAACTATAGGGAGAAAAACACCCATGTAATATATTTTTCATGGTTTTTTCTATTTATGTACTTTCTATGAGAAACATAGAGACCACCTTACCATATATCTGTCTGTAGTGTAATAAGCGGTTGAGGTGAGACATTTGTTTTTGAGAGAAGAGTAAATGGTGAGATAGAACTATCCATAGTATAATCCTTGGCCTAGTTGTTCAAAATATGGAGGGAATTTGTCCAACACTATGGTGGACAACCATAATCGTTGTCCAGAAGACCAAAACTCTATATACCATGTCGTAGAGAAATTCATGGTGCTGATAAAAATTGACGTGTGATGTTTTATAAATTTACATGTTTTGGGGAGTTAAGTAGGTTCAATGGTGATAAAATGGATTCCCTATAAACTAATTAACTATTGTAATAGTGAGATTCACTACACCATGGTGGAATATACTTCATGTTCCTCTAAAAATAGGTTTATGAGAAATCCTTCATTTGATATTGATTCTTATCCTTTAATCCCTAGATGAACCATATCCCTCTCAACACCATATAATTATTTCATTTGAGAGTTTAAAAACATTGGATCATAGGATTTAAGTCTTATTTATTAATTTTATCTCTCTTTTTTTATTCTCCTCATCATCTGATGTTATTATTTTCTTATATAGGATAAATATTGAAGGATTCCTCTATTTTGGGTTGAGGTTCGGGAAATATTTGACGGTGTGTTGATGTAGTCTGGTTATGGTTATTTTCCATTTGATATTCATGTTTATTGATTCATTGATGTTTTCATAAATAAACAATGATTGTTTCCCTAAATCTCTAAATCAAGGTAATGGATTCATTACTTCACCTTTTATATGAAAATGTGAAATTATCATAATTTAGCTTCTTGGTTTATTATTGAATCAACCTAATGAATATAGTAATTTGAGTTAGAATAAAAATGGGATATGGTGATCACAAGTGATTTTTTCATGTTAATGTAGCCACTTGATTTTATAGATATTGTGTTATCAGTTTTTTGTTGTCATTTTTTTCATCATGGTTTTTGTACTCTAAATATAATAAATAATGTAAAGACAAAATGATATAATGATTAATGAAAGGGTAATAAAAATTGATTATTTGTCTTCATTTAATATAATGGGATATGAATGTGTTTCTAGAAGAATGTTGATGATTATATTAATGTTTTTAATAGCTATTGATTATATATTTCTTGTTAATGAAACCTATTCATAATGAATCTGTTAATTAAATATGGTAATTAAATAGTTTATTTCTAAATTAAAATGTTTAGGGGTGAGTGATCCCTTTCTTGTTTTTTAGGTTTTAAATGCCTTAGTGATATGCATTTAGTTATCGGGTGAGTGTGTTATACTAAAAATAATTTTCCTATGTATGTTCTCAAAAATAGTAAAAACATGATATTATTTTTTTCAAACAATGAAGGGTTGGTATTTCATGAAAAATGGGTCGGGTTTCCCTTGGTTCTTTTGGTGGAATAATTATTTTGATGGTGGTATGAAATGTGTTGTATCAAATGGAATTATGGGTGACTCTATGATTGTTAGAATGAGTTAAAATACGGGATTCCATGTTAGTTCAGGCATGTTTTTTGTGTTTTGATATCTACTTTTTAGTTTATTTTTTGTTATGGTTTAACAATATCGAATGTTGTTGGGCTCCATACATGGTAAGTGAATCTTTAATTTTTATAGATTATGATGATTACTATAATACCTAGAATGTATAGAATGAAAAATATATTTAAATGAATCTATGTTACATCATGTTATTGATTGAAATAATGATTAATTGATAACACATTACTGAGTAACATGAGACGGTTTGGAATAAATTTATTTAGTGTATAGAATTAAATATTAAAATTAAAGGATTTATAAATGAAGGATGGCTTGAGTTGAAATAGAATGGTTAAGATAGAAATTAGGATGGTGTTTAATGAGTAATTGGTAATATTTTAATTAAAAAATAAATTTCCTAATACTAAATATTGATTCTTATGTGCATATTTGAGATCTAGACCTTAGTAGTGACTATCTAGTGTCTTGTAGGACGATAGCTATAGACGAGCCTAAGGATAGGTAGTTTATCTTAGTTTGATTTAGTTTGATATATTCTATATATTTACATTATTTCTTACACATCACCACCTTAGTCAGTAGGGAATATGAAAACTAAATTTTTTGTGGTGTAGTTTTCCAGACATCTAGGTTGGTTAGGGAGCATATGGATGATT